>JAEIJG010001009.1:0-15293 GCA_037289395.1 Beauveria scarabaeidicola
GGCAAGAATATGAAAGCCAGGCTAATTCATAAAACCTACAAGATTCGTCATGTTGTGGGATAGCGGCGTCGTCCGGCCCACGGCGCCCACGACGAGCGGAATCGCGGCCACGGCAATGTGGCCGGCGAGGAGCCGGGCCGCTTTGGCGGGGTCCTCGGCGGCGATGATGGCGCTGACGACGGCAACGCCGTCGAGAGACTTGTCTGGGGCGGCGCTCGACTGCGCGAGGACCTTGGCGGCATTGTCGTTGTTGATGCCACCGATGCAGACGGTGGGGACGGCGCCGTGGCCGGCTTCGACCATGGCTTTGAGAATGGTACGGACACCAGAGGGCCCGATGATGGACTTTGTGTCCTTTTTACTGGGGGGGGGGAGTCAGTTCTAGGTCTTTTTTTTTTGTTCTTTTGATGAGAGGAGAGTGAGTGAGTTGTACGCACGTGGCGGTAGAGAAGACGGTGCCGAGGCCGAGATAGTCGGCGCCGTCTTCACAGGCTCTGATGGCTTCGTCGGCATTGCTTGCAGTGACACCGATAATCTTGTCATTGCCGACAAGCTTGCGGGCTTCGTGTACGTCTTTTTAAAATCTCCCTTGTCAGCACACCATTCACCACCCTTTAACCGTCCGTCGTCCCTTGGGGGACTTTGTCGCAGAGGGAGGGGATATCTGCACTCATCGTCTGCGCAAGAAAAGAAAAGGAAACTCAACTCATGTCATCCTGCCCAATGTGGATGCCCTCGCAGCCAACCGCGACCGCCACGTCGACGCGGTCATTGATCAGCAGAGGCACGCCGTAGCGCCGGGTGAGGGCGTGCAGCTTCCGCGCCGTGGCCGCGACGGCGGCATGCTCGCCGAGCTTGTCGCGGTACTGCACGCACGTCACGCCGCCCCGCAGCGCCGCCTCGACGACCTGTGCTAGGTCCTGGCCGCCGAGGATCGCGGGCGTCGAGTCGGTGACGAGGTAGACGCCGTAGTTGGGCGGAGGCGCGGGCGCCGTAGGGCGCTTCGGTGTAAGAAGCGAGAGCATGTTGCTGCTGCTGCTGCTGCTGCTGCTGCTGCTTGCTGCTGATGTTTGCGTCTCCTCGGGTGGTTCGGTCTGGGGGTAAACGGTATGAATGAGTGGGCTATGAGGTGATGGGAGAGGATGAAAATCGGCGTCACTGATGATGAGTCGAGAAAGTCGAAATGTCTGATATCGAGAAACTCACTCATAGTTGTTGGAGAGATGGCGGGGCCGCGCCATGATGGAATTATGGAGCTTCCCGACTGCCGGTCCTGGCTACGATCGGCAAGGGCACTTACACCATTATGACATGGCGATGAGGATATTTTGTAACCAGGTTTTATCATGATTCTTATCAAATTTTCAATTGTCGGAATCAGTTATCTCGTCTACCCTGTTTGCTTTTGCATGCTCTGAGCAGGTCCGTTTCTGCGCCTTGTCGATTGGATATGCCATTCCATCCTGCCTTGTCAATATTGCAACGCTGCAAATCGTCTTCATCCGGAAAAGTAGTAACATGAAAAAATTCTATAGTGTAAAAGCCCTTTGATTCGCCAGTGTAGCTCGCCTAGAACCGAGAAATGTCTCGACCAAACAGGGCCGTAATAAGCCACTGCACTGGAATCTTGAACTTGTTCCGCCAGCTCATGCTCTTGGTCAGGTACGCAGTGCGCCAGAGGATCCAGGCCGGCCAGCCCTTGAGGCCGTCGGCCCCGTGCTGGTGGATGGCGCGCTTGCTGCCGAGGTACGCCATGGCGCCCCAGTTTCGAAACTTGAACTCGTCGACCGCGTCCATGTCGCCGTTGTTGATGCGCTTGCCGAGCCACGTCGCCTGCTGGCTGGCGACCTGCGCCGTGGCCGGCAGTCGGTGCTCCTCCTGCACGGTGCAGTCCCCAATGGCGTAGACGTCGGGCAGCGGCTTGCGCGGGCCGTCGCCGCCCGCCTCCGGCCCCGTGAGTACCCGCATGTGGCCGTCGGTGATGATGCCGCCCGTGCGCGCGTCCTTGACGATGCGGCCCAGGCCCGGTATATCCTGCTCCAGCAGCTTCGCCACCAGCGGGTTCTGCGTCAGCCCGGTGCTCCAGACCAGCAGGCCCGCGCCCACTTCGGCGTCGTGGCCCTTGATGCGCAGCTTGAGAATGTCGCCCTCGCGGCGAATGCTCTGCAGAGAGTGCTCCGTCTTGACCTGGATGCCCTGCCGATGGAAGAGGTCCATGGCGTAGCTCGCGAGCGCCTGGTCAAACATGGGCAGCACCTTGGGCGCAATGTCGTACACCGTCACCTGCACAAACTTCATCAGCGACGGGTACAGCTTGGCCAGGTCCTCGTGCACCAGGTCGTGCAGCTCGGCCGCGAACTCGATGCCCGTCGGCCCGCCGCCCACAATGGCAAAGTTGAGCAGCTCGCCGCGCTGCGCGTCCGTCGTCGACGGCAGGTCGGCCTTTTCGAACGCCGTCAGCACCTTGAGCCGTATGTCGCGCGCGTCGCCCACGTCGCGCAGAAAAGAGGCGTACTGCGCCACGCCCTCGGTGCCAAACGTCTGGCTGTAGCAGCCCACGGCGATGACGAGCTTGTCGTAGGTAATGTCAAACTCGGGGCCCTTTTCCGGCCCCCTGAACGGGCTCGTCTTGCTGCCCGCCGCCTCGCTCATCGTGCTGGCCTCGAGCCGGATCGTCTTGTTGGCAAAGTCAATGTCCGAGGCCCAGGCCTGGTGGAACTCGTCAAGACCGAGACGGCGCACCGGCTCAATCGAGGCGCGGAACTCGAGCGTGCCGACCGTCGTCGAGGCCAACAGCGGCGTAAAGACAAAGTGCGACCGCGGCGAGATGAGCACCCGCGACGCCTTGGAGGGTTTGATGGTTTGCGCGAGGCCATAGCCCGCCCAGCCCGATCCTAAGATGACGACTCTCTCCTTTTCGCCTGGTTGTCCTGTGGCACTGGTTAATACATTGGGCGGTTTTAATTCACGGTAATTGTTGCTAGAGCTTACTCGTTTTCGGTGAAGCTGTGGTACTCTGAGCTCTAGCGTAGCTCGGCAGAGCCGGTATAGCTATTCTTGTCCTGCTCAGCACCGCGGCGGCGCTCTTTGCCGGCGTTTTTGTGATCCCACCGAGACCATTCATCTTCACTGCTTAATTGCGACAAAGATGATTCTTTGCTCCAAAGACTTGGTCTGCTCCGATGACTTGGGAAAGCACAATGAACCAGAATCTTTCGCCAATGGTGGGTGCAGGGTACGCACTAATGATATCACCAGCTAGATCCGCCACACTACTACAGTACGAAGTAGTACCGTAGGAAGCCAAAGCTCAAAGGCTTGTGCATGTGCTTGCGCCTTCGGAAGCCGTAAGGGTGTCAGGGTTCGTCAGCAATTGTTTGATCGGGCGTAATCATCTTGACCCGATTGGCTGACTGCACATGGCTTCTGAAATACGGTACATCGACTTTCTTTGTCGCATTGCCCAAGCGATGACTCTTTGTGTCTTGGACGATAATTCGCCGGACTTCCCGGAGCACCCACGTACGTACCTGATGGGGTCCCTTACCCGGAGCAAGTCGAAATCTTGTCCAGCCAAGAGTCTGTGTACTAAGCCCAGTGTTAGCTTGTGCCTTAGCTTGGTCAAGAACCCCAATGCCCTACCCGATGAATGCGGCTCTGCGGCTGCGATAGCCATTCGTATTTACAGCTGACAACGGTGCGTGCCGAGGGGCCACAGCCAGTATCTAGATCCCTACATCTTCTGCGCTGTCTAAAAGGGCCCTTCACACAAAAGTCCGTCCCGGCTCCAGGCTTTGGGCTTGGTTTAAGTTGCTTTCCTTGATTTTCTTGACATGGCCTTGTAAAGCGCAACGATGCCATCTATGTATAAAAGATAATGAAATGTTTGAATCCATGTTGACGACCCGATTTACGCCGTTTCTAAAAGGGAAAATGAAATCAACCAACCGATAATAAAGCCTCTCATGTCAGCACCCCATTTTACTGCAGCATAGCGTCCAGGCTCTCGCCAAGCACGCCCTCAATCTTGACGATCCATCTATGCGTCTCTCGCTCCACAACTTCGTCGTCATCTTCCTGCAGCTCGCTGATCCTCGGCAGCATCTCGTGCAGCATGGAAAGCCACTCTTCACCTAGTCTGTCCGTCAATGCCTGCTCGCACTTGACCGCTGCCAGTCGCACACCCGTCTGCTCAGAGCGCAGGTGCTGCATGAGACCAGAATTGAGCTCCTTCTGATGTGTTTGCGAATCAGCCGCGGCAGCCAGTTGAACAGTCGCAGGGACCAAATCAGCTTCGACGTCCATCTGTGACGCTAGCAGGAACTGTCGCAGCAGCACGGCCGCAATTGCTCCAAAGTGCGCCGGAGCTTGCCAGAAGTCATCCTGGTCGTGCTCGAAGCACTTGCTCAGCGTGCCAAGCACGCGTTTCCACAAATCTCGGCTTTCGGCATTTGCCTGTGGCTGAATCTTGCCGAGGATCTTGACTGCATCGTCTAGTACATACGTAGCGTAATTCGTCACAATCGATTTAAGGTTGTCGAAAAAGGTCTGCAGGAACCCGTACACAGCGAGCTGTTGCAAGGCGTGTCCGGTGCTGTCCGACTTGGCAATGTTGGAACCAGGCCACTCGACAATCTGCTGGAAAACCGGGCGAAAGGTAGCGTCGTTCAGTTTATAAATCATCTTCATGGTCTTTTCATGCACTGCAGCTTCCAGCTCCGATATTTGCCGTAGCATCTTCTCCCCACCTTCACCGGCCACAAGGATACGTCGGCGCAGATCAAAAGCTTTCAGGAAAAGGCCAGAGATGATACCAGAGTGCTTGGCGACAACACTCTTCGAGCCACTTTCAATGGTCAGGCCGAGCATGTTGATGAATTCAGATAAAGCCTGGCGCGTAATGCTGTTAGTAAATGCCCCACGCCTTTCAATCGGTTGTGAGATATTACTCACCAAAGGACCCGCCGAAAGCGCAAATTCCCAATTGCGATCCAAGCCCGTGAGCATTTCCTTAGCATCCATCTTCTTGGCAAGAACCTCGAGGCAGAGCACGCGATTGCTATTGGTTTCAGCATCCAGATCAGCTGTAGCCGAGGTGTTTGACACACGCAGAATGTCGTCCATATATGTAGACAGCATGTAAGGCAAGTGCTCTGCGAGCGAGGCTAGGAGACCGTAGCTGGCCGAATGCAGCTCCTCATCTACCGAACCCGCATCAAGGCTCTGCTCCAGATAGGCAATGGCCTTTGGCACAGCGAGCGGCAGCACTGGCACAATGGCTTCCTGCAAGACATCCACCAAGGAAGTCAGACAGAGCAGTGCCATGGTGCGCAATAACTTCTCACTCTGTCCCAGACAATGCTCTCCAGCAATTGTAGATGCTGCAGCGACGACAGCCTCGATATCTTTCTTGCCATACTTCTCTGCAATCTTATCCACACATGTAACGGCAGTATGCTTGTAGCGTATATCTTGGGACTCGCGGATGGCGGCCGTGAGTTGAGGTAGGAATGTAAGAAGTGCAATTCTTGCGTCAGGATCGTTGTTGCTTTCCGACTCAACACGAACCTCGAGAGCCTTGAGTACCTTGTGTCGCAGGGTCAAGTCAGGTCTATCCAGAAGGTTTTCGACGGCCTTGATGAATTCACCAATAGACAGGAGGTTGAGCAATTTGGCGAGCGCAGCTCCGCAGCGGGTGCGGAGAGCCTTGTTGGCCTTGACGGTATCTGACAGAAGCAAGATGTTCTCGAGCAATGTAGCATACGTGGAGCGAATCTCAGCAGCCTCCATATCGTCGCGATCTTCGAGTTTGGCAATCTGCGACACAAGTGCCTTGCTTGACAGGAGACTAGGAAAGGCGGCCAGCTGGCGAAGAGCGACCTTGTTGACGTCTTTGATTCCACCATCTTCGCCAGCTCCAAGAAGAGTAGCGGAGAGGCCTGGCTTTGCCTTGAAAAGGTCTGCAGTAAGACCAAGAAGTTTTACCAATGTTTCAAGCTGAATCTCGATGCTGAAGTTATCAACGAGCTCGGCGCTGAACTGCAATAAGTCGTCGCTTGCGTCGTAGCGGTTGACGAGCATGCTGACCAGAGCGAATAGGAAATCCTTTGGACCAAGAGTTTCCACAAGAGCGAGGAACAGGCCTGGTCTCCTGTGAGATGGGACATGCTCATACGCCGTTGTAAAGCTGACCAGAATATCCGATGCGCCTGCAAGAGGGTTCTTTTGCCCCTTGCGGAGGCTGGCGATGAGAGGAGGAACAACCTCCTTGATTGTTTGAGAAACAACGTGTGCAGAGTAGTCGTCGTTTTGGCGCAGAACGGAGGCCCCCATGAAAGTGAAGATGGGCATGACACTATGCAGCACTAAGCTAGGAGCCGTTGTTGCTAGATTGGCAATGAGGAGCAGGGCAGCGTTTTGAACAACAGGGCTAGACGACTTTTGAATGCAGTTAACCAGCAAGTCACCGTAGCCACCAGAGCTGTCGATGCCGAGCTTCTTGTTTGATTTGTAAGCTGGCATCATTGCCAATAGACTGCGAAGAATGAGGTTTTGCAGGTAGCCAAGCTCTGAGCCAACCACTGTTCTAAAGTGCTGCAGCTCGGAGAGAGCCGTGAACAAACCGTCAAGCAGTTCCGGATGATGTACGGGCTCAGAGTTATCCACCAACTGCAACACAAAAGTGACTTTGCGTAGAGCCTTACTTAGCTCAGGGGTCACTTGCATCATGAGCTCGCGGTTACCATCAGTAGAACTTGTGCGGCGTCTCTTGTTTGGTGGCGGCTCGGTGATCATCTTAGTACCGGTCTGGATGGAGTCCAAGAAGTGTGAAAGAATATCAGTTGTAAGAGGCACGGTTCTCAGAAGGTCCGAGGCCTCTGTTGCCACAATTGGGAAAGAATCATCTTCTCCTGACTGCTGCGATAGTTCCAGGAACTGCGCTGCCACTGTAAACTTTGACTCGGCCTTCATCAGTGGCCACATTTTTCGAATGCGAGCAAAGATGGCCTGGACAAGATCAGGTTTCTCATTGACCTCGGCGCTGGTCAATGTCTCGATGAAGAATTCAAGACCACTTGCGTCATTTGGGACAACGATATCGACAAAGCGAGCATCTGCTTCCGTTCTCTCAATGTGTTCGGCGCGGCACATCGTTTCGATTTCCGTTTCGCCAAGTGCAGCCCACCACTGAAGCGCAGGTAACAGAGATTTCGTTCGGGAAGTGCCACTCACACTCTTGACCTCATTCAAGAGCTTTAGCAATCTTTCCTTCACAAGGAGTATCGGAGTTGCGACAGCATGCTCAGAAAAGAATGACAGCAGAGCAAGTCTACCAGAGGAGGACAGGTGGTCTTTTTTATCCACAGAAGGCACAGGCTTGACGTGATATGTACCGAGCTCGATGGCACCCTTGATGACTACAGCGATGTGGTCGGGGTCCATCACACATTCTTCGATGGTTGGCAGCAGCTGAAGGTGCAGCATGCGCGTGACAACTTCGGAAGTCAGAGATTTGCCATTTTTGGACTTGCCATAAAGCGTGTCTGCGCCCCAGACCGATTTGAAGCTGGCTTTTGCGGTGTATCGACTCGAGAGGACAACGACGAGGTCTGCTGCAGCACGCCGGACCCGCTTCGAAGCATCAGAAAGCGCAGTGATACAATAAGGAATCAAGTGCTGCAGGTCGACCTTGAGATCGTCGCTGCCTTTCACGTTGTTCTTGACCACCTCCAAGGCTGCCGTGCGGGCGAGAGCAGGGTACGGCCCAGACCAAATGCGGATGAAGAAGCTGTAGAAACCACAGTCTTTGAGAGCTGTTTGCCGGCGCAACCTGGGGCTTTCCTCAAAGTGAGAAAGCAGGGCTGAGTCTTTCGAATGTTCAGAGACAATAGAGAAGAACAGATGACTGAACTCGTTAAAAATTTCGCCTGGCTGAGGCACAAGGCAGATCGACAGGACTTCAGAGCGTGAGTTGACATCGTCAATAGCCTGTTGAATATCGTCCCGGTTTTCGGGTTGAGTCGCAGAAGTAAAATCCGTATTATCTTCGGTGGCCTCTGGGAGTCGGCGAGATCTGAAAGATAAGTCAAGCTTCATTTCAAGCTCCTCGATATCAAATTCGACTTCTTCGATGACTGACTGGACAATGTCACCAGCTCTGCCAGATATTTGGGAAAGAGCGATCAGAACAGAGCCGAGCTCCCTTCTAAGAGACCCGTTCTCGTCGTTATCAGTGTTGAGCTTAAGAGCCGTGAGTAGGAGAGACTTGAAAATAACAGCAGTCTGCTTCTCTTTGAGAATTTCCCCGCTCAGGATGGACATTATGGTTGAAAGGCCACGAGAATCACCCTTCTTGGTGAGTCGCTCAATCAGTGCCAAGCAAAGGCCGTTGGCAAGCTTGTCAACACGCCGTTCTTGACCAATCTCGACGAGGAGAGCTCCAACATCTGGAACCTTCAT
This sequence comes from Beauveria scarabaeidicola, assembly GCA_037289395.1. Lineage (NCBI taxonomy): Eukaryota > Fungi > Ascomycota > Sordariomycetes > Hypocreales > Cordycipitaceae > Beauveria > Beauveria scarabaeidicola. The sequence goes on from JAEIJG010001009.1 coordinate 8,461, forward strand.
GAGAGCCTTTGTAACCTTACTGTTCATCTGCTTGGCGGATCTGAACTGGGCCATAATGGTCATGCAGACAAGACCGGGCCGGATCGTCTCAGTTGACCAGCCAAGCACGGTTTGCTGCATAAACGCAGTGACCGCAGCGTCCTCGAGGCTTCCCTTGGACACAAATACTGTCATGGCCATATATGACGCAATCTGGAGACTGGGCACCGCCTTCATCATAAGTGACTCGGCAAAGATGGGCCCGAGTCTGTGCAGCAAGGCTTGTGTATTTTCAGCCTGAACTGCGGCACGTCCAGACCTGGTCTTGTCGAGCAGACCATTGACTGATTCAGTCATCAGACCGGCCCAAAATGTAATCAGGGCAGGATAGTGATATTGCTTTCGGCATGACTCGAGGGTGTATTCGGACACCAGCGACAGGAATTCGGGGTGGTTTATGGCTTGATGCACGATAATAGATCTGGGCGGGACCGTCAGAGATCGAATGTAGGGATCGAGAAATCGAATCTCCTGAGGAACTGTGCGCGGCAGTATCGAGAGTAGTGTAGCGAATGCAGAAATGGTATGATACGGCAGGAATGCGAGAACTAATGAGACGGTATTTTCCTCGTGAATTCTAATGACAAGTTAGAAATGATTTGATTATAATTGCAATATATATGTACCTGAATCGTCGAATGAGCCACTCAACGGCTTTGATTGCTGGCATCAGGCGGAGGCGGCCGCCGATAAGGCGTAGAAAGGCTTCGACTTGGCGGTTGAGCTCAGCATTTTCGGCAGAGGTCAGCTGGGTCCGGTCTTGATCTTGGCTTTCTTCGCTGAATATGGTGCCTTGAAAGGGCACAAACCGTGCGTCCAATTGGCAAAGATCTTCGAAGCCTTGGAAGCAAGTTACATAGAGGGTTTGAAGGCTCTGTGTAGCAGCAACCTTGGGTTCCCAAATTAGCGATTTCGAGTGCGCTGCTTTCTGGGCCTTGACGTTCAAAGTCGATTTCGACTTGGCGGCCACTTGCGCCAACTGCGCAGCAAGCGAAGTCGCCATTGTAGATATCTCAAGGCCCTTCTGGTGGTGAAAACGATTGTGAAGATTGGCGGGGAGACCGGCCTGTAAAAGAAGCTGGCGCTGTTGGCGGATTTTTTTTTTCTGCCGAAAGTCGAACTTGGGGTTTATCGATAAGTGACTTGCATGAGGTCACATGACCCAATTTTCACTTTGTAACTGCGATGCAGAGAATTCTGTCTCGCAGAAACAATGGAGATGTCGTGTTTTTCCATTTTCAGATATTATCACATTTCGAAGAACGAATGCAATCTTTTCCGGCTCTAATTCTTTGGATCTGCTGCCACTGGATGCGCAACTTGTTGGCTTTCCTCGCCGAGTTGCTCGTGTTTAAAAGCGCCAGAGGGGCAGTTGGCATTTACTACTTCCCTTCCCAAGTGTGCTCCGGCTGCATCTGAGATTTGCTCGTGTTTAATTTTGGAAAACTGAAGCTGTAAAATGGCTGTAAGTGCTACTGGCACTGTGCATGTGTATCAAATTAACAACGTTGTCGATTAGGTATCATATCCACAAGTCGTTCTACTGGGCGACTCACTATTCCAGTTTTCTGTCGACACTGACGAAGGCTTTTCGTTCGAAGCAGCTCTTCAGTCTAGTAAATAAGTTTTCTGAGAAGAAGAGGGAACTAATTCTAACAAACGGCGTCCAGAATATTCCCGTCGTTTCGATATCGTAAATCGCGGCTTGTCTGGGTACAACACTGCCAACGTCTTGAAGTATTTTGATCGCCTTTTCCCGGAGAAAACGTCATCGTCCCCAGAAATTAAATATCTTGTAATTCAGGTTGAAATCGAGACCAAGTCAAAGGCTTGTAGCTAACATGGGCAGGTAATTCTTCTCGGTGCTAATGATGCAGTCTTACCACTTCCCAACACTTGGCAGCATGTCCCATTGGAACAGTATGGCGAGAATTTGGGCAACATCATCGAACACCCACGTATTCGAGCCCATAATCCCAAGATTTTGCTTGTAACGCCACCTCCATTGGACGAGATCAAGACAACAGAGGACGATAGAGCAGAAGGGTTCCCATGCAGCATACGTCGAGCAGCAACGAGCGCTCAATATTCTCAAAAAGTCCGAGATGTTGCTGCGGAATACGGCAATGTGACCCTTATTGACCTGTACCAGGTTCTAATGGACAAGGCCATTGAGATGATACCAGGCGACTATGAGAAGGGCGGACCTTTGCCAGGCACACTAGATAATGGCAAGCATGCAGGACTGAAGAAGCTTCTTCCAGACGGGCTTCATATGGGAGGCACGGCCTATAGAGAATTCTACAAAATTCTATGGCCTCATATCGGAAATGAATGGCTTCATCTGGCCGAGGGGGACCGGGCGGGCTACGTGTTTCCAGACTGGCGAGAATTTGAGCCCAAGGAGTGAGGATGGGATAGAGGTCAAGTACAGCGTTGGACGTGACTGCTGAATATAGAGTATATAGAGCCTACTTCACAGTTACATTTCGCTTGCATTTTGTATGCCCGCTGTCACCCTGATTATGTGCTGGCTGGGTATTTATACTAGAGACCTACAGTGGTGTAGGCATAGGTACCTAGGTACCTAGGCGGAGGGGCCTGTTTGTTGACAGGGCGCCCTACCGCCCTCCGTTTATAATACGTTTTTTTTTGCCGTATAGCAAGCCTGTCAGGTAATAAGAACGTGTCAAAATCTTCTATATTTTTCCTAAGCCGTGTCAGAGGCCTTAATAGGCTTACTACACGGAGAAAAAATTCATTTAATTACAGACGGTATTAAGGCCGTGTGCGTAGGTAGGTAGGTAGGTACCAAGCAGCAGGCAGGTACTTCTTTATAACAGGTGCCACAACGCCCAAAACACCCCCGCCATCCCCACCGTGGCCCCAAGGCTACAGGGGCTAGCGGGGGACAAAACAGACCGCCAGTAGTTACTCTTCAGCACATGGCACAGTACATAGCGAAGCTCTGTGCCAAAAGTATGATTCAAAATAGTAAAATAAATACAATCTAGTTACTTAATCTTGCTCGTATATAAAAATGTAGCTCTAAGATAAAAGAAGTACTCTATCCAGGAATACATTCCTTGTAAAAATGAGCTACGGCGGCTGGGTAGGCAGGTACAGAGTGACTCCAATTAAATAGCGGGAGCTCTTTCTTTTTCAAACATCCAGCGCCACTTGTCTTACAATGTCGTCCGTCGTTCCTCACATTCGCGCTAGCTTGCTCCCTTGATCAACCAAACTCAGACTGCCTCCAGCAACGCCCTCTCTACGCCTGGCCCAAGGTGCCTTTGTATCCTTGAACTCATAGTGGATGCATATCGACTACAGCTGTGCGATCAAATATCACAATACCTTTATTCGGCGCTCGCTTCCCCGCAGCTTTCAGTCCTGTACGATCAAGCGAGTGACGGCCCTCTTGGCACCCTCGAAGAACCGAACGCACGCACGAACGAACAAGCAGCCACCCTGCTGCGTTGCCTTCGCCGCGACATCTTTGGCACATATAATCTAGCTTCACTATCAAAACGATTTGCTCTACCACATCGTATTCCTGTGACCGTCTCATCTCGGCCGTCACCTCAAAACGTCGACAGTATTGCAGCTTTTCTTCTCATCGCCGAACTACCCCGGTCGCCTTGCCCTTCGCCCAACAAACAGGCTTTCCTTTGGAGTACAGCACGGCACTTTTGAATTATTCAACTCATTTCGGCACCATCGAAGAGGGTCATAGCATTTCGAGTTACAGACATTCTACATAACGAACACCATCGGAGGGTATTCATGCGCTTGCTGGGCCAGGCCCATGCAGCTGCACACACTTGTTGCATATAGCCTGACTGGATCGCGAGCATGGAGCAATCATTCTCAATCACACCAGAGGACTTGTACAATCTTCAAATGGAGGTCAAACAAGTTCAGTATGCCCAGTCAAGTCACGCCGAGAGGATTTCGAGACTGGAGAAGCGTCAAACGGATGATTTAGCGCTCAAGTCTGTTTGGAATTCGCCATTTCCAGGAGTTCTTGCTGGCACTCCTCAACAAGGTAAGTCTCAACTTGTGAACATCTTTCGTCGGCTACAATAGCTTTGAGCACCAGCGTTGACCCTTTACAGGACCTGTTCAAATTCCTCACAATGACGTGTTTGACGACTCTGATGAGCAGGGCGAGCAACTTCTAGGATCATTGCACCTAGGACCTGCAGAAGAAGAACCTGTCCGTCGTGGCGCTGCATCTAGAGCTAATAGTGTCCGATTCGACGAGAGTGCATTGCACGGTTCTGGTTGGAGTGGTGCGCAGAGCAACCGCCACTCAGGAGACTTTGGCTCGCGCCCGGCAAGTGGCATTTTCATGGAAAGGACCTCGTCACACAAATCCGATGGGCGTCACAGCTCGGCAGGACATTCAATTCACTCACATCATTCTGTCGCGTCTGGCCGCGCAAGCAGCGTAGGTCGAGACACCGCAGACGACGATGACACCTCTTCATTCGGCATTCCAGAGCCTCCAATTTCTCTTTTTGTGCTAGGCTCTGTTCCATCCATCATAAGATGCTGGCTTACGACAAATTTTGCCCACCGAACACTGCTCTATGCAGACGTTTGCAGCGGATCCCAAAGATCGACAATTTCGTACTCATTGCTTGAGGAACTCGATCTTGTCCAAGAGGTCGAAAAGGATGTTGACGGAATATGTCGCGCTCGCCTCCAAGTCTACTTTGCAGAGGCCGTTGTGACTAGGCGTGGTCGCAGCTCAGAGGGATCCGAAGGGCTGGTACCATCCATGTCCGTTGCTTTTGAGGTCGTTGGGCCAAGCCAGTCAAATCCTATAGGAGAACGAAAGCCTATTCGCGTATTCATCGGCAGTGATGCCCTGAGAGCGCATTGTGCAGACATATTGTTTTCAAAAAATACCATGGTACTATATGGAAACGACCGCGATAGGCTACGTGTGCCATTCGTACGGCCTGAAGATGACGAGGTGTTTCGACATATTAACACGGCCAACGCGCCACCCGAAAAACAGAAGTTGAATGCGACCGCAGCGCCCTTTGTTCTTGCGGAAAAGGCTGATAAAAACGGCCAAGAACCGCGTCCTCGTCCACGACGGACGCTCGGCGATGACGCCGATGTTCCGGAGCCAACGTCACCGACCACTGTTCACACAAGGGGAAGGAGACGCGGCAGTACAAGATCTCGTCGCAGTACAAACGAAGCTAAACAGCCGCGTGACTCGAGCCATGGAGGTGCTCTGTCTGGCAAGGAAGATGCTACTGGCTCTGAGTCGTCCAGACGAGAATCCTCTGCTGGTATCTGGGGTTCGTGGCGACATGGACCGAGTGGCGGCAATGAGAAAGACGCTGCCTCGATCAGTGGATACCAGCCAGCGCCAGCGAGAGGCTCTCGTGGCATGAGGGCTCTGAAGTCAGGAAAGTCTAGTTCATCTGCCAAAACTGGCGCCGCCTACGAAGCACCCCTTCCTTCGCGATCTGACGGCCGACGAAAGAGCCAGGTCAGCGTGGGCGGCGAAAGCATCAATGGGAGCAACAAGAAAGATGCCAAGCGATCTGTTAGCGCGACTAGCGATGCCCGATCTCATGCGTCGACGCGCGACAAGAGCGCTGCACCGCCTGGTTCTCGTGGGGTTAACCCAGTCGGTGTGGCGTCTGCTTTTTCGTGGATGACGCCTGGTGGTAAGCCCAAAGGTTAGACAAGGGACTGAACCGGTTCTGGCAAGTTGGAATCACTTGACATGGAGGTAATGTGAGATGGAGTCTTGCTTGTCGACATGCATTGTAGAAATGAGTCGGAACAGAACTTGCTCAATTATTCGCACGAACATGTCCGGCGCGAAGCCCTTGGTTGTTTCGCAGTGGATACTAGTATATTGTAGCTCATGCCTCATAGGCATACCAATAGAATAGGAAGAAACATATCTTGCTGTAAATGGTCCAAGCTAAATTTTAGGCATCGGCGGCAAGCTATCGAGGACCTTTTTCGTGTTCTCACCTGCACCCTTGACAATGGTGATGAGGGGCTTGAACGCCGGGTGCCCGGCGTCACCGAGACACTCGTACATCCAGCTCTCGCTCGACGTGACGACGACGCCGCGCTCGGCACGCAGCCTGTCTAGGGCGACGACGACCTCTTGCCGGTTGCAGCTGCTGACGCCGTCGGCAATCACGTAGACGGCGTGTCCCGCGTCGCGCAGGTCCAGCGCCGTTTGCGTGATGCAAATGTGCGCCTCGATGCCGACGAGGGCCACCTGCGACTCGGGCGCTAGACCCGCCACCACCTCGGGCACCAGCATCGAGAACCGGGTCTTGTCGACGGGCGCGGTCGTCAGATGCGCGGCGACGCTGGGCACCGTTGCGCCGAGCTTGGCGGTCGTCTGCGTCGTGGCGCGCACGGGCACGGACGCGGCGGCGGCAAATGCGAGGAGTTTCTCGGTCGTGGTGACGCTGATTGCCCGTGCGGGGGGAAGCACATACATGTCAGTGAAAGACCAAACGAAAGGAGGGAGGGGTTCGTAGAGAGAGGGTGTGAGGGCGAGCGCGTGCGGAAGAACATACACCTTGTCAAACTCGTGAATGGCATTGCGAAACTTTTCTTGCAAGTCGCAAACACTGTGTTTCCCCAATAGTAATTAGCTTCCCAGTCTCGCTTGCTGTCGTCGTCGTCGCACTGCTAGAGCAGGCCGAGGAACAATGCACAGGAAAGAGAGACGCACAAGATGGCGGGGTTCTCTGCGCGCGCGCGGGGCGTTAGCTTTTTTTTTTTCTTTTTTTTTT
>JAEIJG010001010.1:0-15293 GCA_037289395.1 Beauveria scarabaeidicola
AAAAAATATAAAGAAAAAAAAAAAAAAAAAAAAAAAAAAAAAAAAGTTTTTATCTATTATAGTATATTAATAAGCCCACTATAAGAAACTAATAAAGAAGAGGTAGAGACTTATAAAAATATATAGGTATTTAAAATTTAGTCTTTATAAGATAATATTAATACTAGTATACTTAAATTTATAGTAAATTAATAAAGAGAAAATAGTAAAAAGCGGGAATAGGGGGAAAGGAGGAAAAAAGGGGATACTTATAGAAATTAATAAAGGTTAAAGAAAGAAAAAAGAAGGCTTTACTATAAGAAAGCACTATAATAACTAACTATAAGCTACTACCTACTAGGAGCTAAAAAAGAGGCTATTTAGAAGGGAATAAAAAATCACTTTCTTATTATAAAGTTAATTTATACTTTATAATAACTTATAAATTTATAATAAGAAATAAGCAAATTTACTATAGACCTATATAAATACCCTATTTAAGTATAGTATTACTTATTTCTACGGTAGTTATATTACCTAATAAAGAAGAGTAAGCTATACCTTAAAAAAATATAAAGAGTACTAACCACTATAAAGAAGAGAGGTAGAAGAAGGGGTAGACTATTATAACCTATTTTTAGTTATATATAAATAAGTAGCTATAAAAGAGTAAGAATATAGCGGAGAGCTACTAGGGGAGGACTTCCCTCCTCTAGTGATTAATAAAGTCTTTATTAGGAACTACCTTATAATCCTTCTACTACTTCCTAGCTATTACCTTATAATCTATCCTTTCACCTTCTTTGTGTTAGCCACGCTCTTTAACAGCGATATAGGCTTCCGGTCAAGCCGGGCCAGCGGAGAATGCGGACAAGCGATGCGAGGCTGCTACTCAAAGCGATCACGCCCTGCATTCTGAATCCAATCTTCTAGATTACTGATAAGAATGGTGAATATCAGCGGGAAGAGCTACCAGCTGTCCTGATTTGTCTCGCGCAATTTCCACTTGGTCCGAATTCCTGCGATGTATTCATACAACCTCGCAGCTGTCACTATAAAGTAGTAACATTCCAAACGCATTTTCTTACGATTTGGCACGAAGCCATACTTACTATTTGCACGAGTCTCCAAAATGTGTAATCTCACTTATGCTACCTCAGTACTTTGATTTGCAACCATGCGCTATTTCCAGGTGCTGGATGTCTGCGTTCCGGCTCTCTTGCCTGCCTGATATGTCTCACTAAGTGAATTGTATTGAGCTTTCACGCGCTCAATCTCAGCCAGCCAATGTTCCTTGTCCCCCCCAGTCTCCAGACCCTCTACCAAGTCCCGAAAAGACTGGCCCCTGAAAAACTTATTCTCCCGATTATAGAGCGGACGTCTCGCAACCAGCTCCTCCGTTTCCGTGCCCGGGACACGAAAGACTTGCTGTAGAATGTCAATGTCGTATGGAATGGTAAACAAGTCCCGGCTGTCTTGATAGGTGAACAGGTAGTAAAACTCTCGAAAGCCCGACCACGCGATGGCGCTGAGGCACAGGCTGCAGGGCTCGTGCGTGGCCAGGAAGATGCAGTCCGTCTGCGGGTCGGGACGGTCTGCCGGGTCGGCAAAGTCTCTGGTGAAGAATTCCTGAATGCAGTTGATTTCACCGTGGAGGAGCGGCGACGCTCGCTCATTGTTCGTCGCAACGGTAAGCCGCTTCAGGTCGTGTCGGGACAGGATAGCGGCTCCAAACACCTTGGAGCCGGACGCAACGCCGTCGAGTGTCTTTGGGATAATTTCATTTTCAATAGTGTGAAGAAGTGTGCGCAAAAGGTCTTGAGAGTTGGGGGACATGATGAATGATTTTTCTGAATTTATTTCCAATTGGTATACAAGGTAGTTGGGCAACAGGTAAACAGGCTCTTATCAGGACCTGTCAGGCTGTCAGTCGGCGAGCACCGCATTGAGGGCAGAGGGCAGAGGCTGTATTTCAGCGGCGGCTTCCGGCTACAACCACGTAATCTCAATGACTGGCGGCAAGAAGCTGATATTCAACAGAATCAAAGTAGTTTGAACTAGTCAATTTACAGAAACATATTTTCTCGAGAAAAACACCAACATTTCCATCATCTTTAGACCTTTAAAGGCCTTGCTACACCGCTCATAAGATGACTAAGCCATGATCTGGTTGAAAACTTTCACATCCGAGTCCATCTTCGAGATTGACTCGGCGATAGCACATATTATGTCTTGTTATGGCTCCTATCTCAAATAGAACTCGCCTCCCGAAATGATACGCCATGCACTACATTCGACTCCTTCGACCGCCCAAGGTCACTCGACAGGCCGGGCTACATCTCGAACTGCTTTTCACCATCACCACTGATCTCGGCGACTCATTTCTTCAACCAGATGTGCCACTTGACCTGCAAATTACAGCAGAATTACATGAGTCATCCAATCCGATAATAATCAATCTGGCGAAAAAAGGTCAGATTATGTGGCAATCTGGCATGCGGGTTGCGAAACCAAAGGTTGCAATCCCGAGACCGCTGCAAGAGGCGCTGGGATCTGGAGTCAAGATCAATATCTGCATCTTTCCGAGCAAGGAAATGTCTGCAGGTGGCGGACACAGTATTCTTTCACACACAGAGCCAGGCCAAAGCCAGGGGCAAATCATGCCCGTTTGGGTAGCACTGAGCAGCTCAAATCAAGGTGTGGATGTGTCAACGCGAAGAATCTTGCTAGACGACCCGGGGCCTGGCAAGTATCTTGTCAAAGTTGAAGAGGAGATTGGCGAAAGCATAGCTCGGCATATCTGGGACGCTGGCGTGCTCGCCATGTGCTCCATCGCCGGCGCCTATCTCTGCCCCGATCTCGAATGCAGCCAACAGACGCTCCCTAAAGCCATCAGGGCCACCCTCTCGTCAAAAAGCTCATTCAACATTCTTGAGCTCGGATGCGGTGTCGGTATATTTGGCGTTGGACTTGCCACAATGTTTCCGGAAATGCAGAAAGAGGGCCTGGAAAAGTGCACAATCATGATGACGGATCTCCACGAGGCTGAGGAGAGAGCCAGGTCAAACATGCAGCGCATAGCTACTAGCATATCGAGTCGCGACATGTCGTTACTCTACGAAAACCTTGATTGGGAAGATGGAAGAAAAGGGAAATTTGGCTACCAAGTTGCATCTCGCCATTGGGACCTCGTCATCATAAGCGACTGCACTTACAACGTCGACAAGCTGCCGGCACTCGTGGAGACTCTGAGTGCTATCGAGAGCTCAAGTATATTGAAGAAAAAGAGCGGAGCAACTGAGACAAAGGTATTTCTAGCTACGAAGCCGCGACATGCATCGGAGCGAGCTTTCTTTGACCTGATGGCGGATAGCCAGTGGTGTGTCCAAGACAGCCAAATATTAAACTTGCCTGTATTAGGTCACGAGGAAGAGTCTATAGAGCTCTACCTGTTTCAACGAAGACGGCTACCGGGCACATGATACTGATCTCATCGATGATGGACATTCATGAAATTTTGTCTCTATACCATGCGCAAAAGTATTGCACCTATTGGATGTGTGTACTAGTTTATGTTGAGACGAGTCTTCTATATTGCGTGGAACCTCTCAGCAGTGAGCAGGATTGTTGGGGTAGACGTTGCCAGTGTTGCAGGTGTTGGGAGGAGAGAACAGAGGAGCAGCTTCGATCCATGTTAGTATAGCAGACTCAATTCGCGACGCCGTGGTCGGGACAAACTCACCGTTGACACCGTAGTTCTTGGGAGGGTCGCGGACAATGGAGTAGCGGCCACCAGGAGTGAGACGGTTCTCACAGTCAATCTGGGCTTGACCTCCGTTGCGGCTGGCAGAGCCAGTCCAGATATCGATGTGAGGCTGGCCGCGCTTCCAGTCGGAGTCTATCATACACCCCGGTCAGCTTCTCCCCCCCCCCAGAGACAGACACTTGGAGCATGGCATCACTTACCGCACTGGGCGCAGTAGTCCTCAACGCGACCATACTTGGTGAGGAAAGGCAGGTAGACAATCTCACACTGGTTCAGCTCACCGGGAGCGGTGGCGATGGTGACGGGGTCGTTGTAGGTACCGGTACCTGGAGGTCTGTCAGCATCACGGAAAGGAGATCAACTTGTCGGCGAGCTTTTGCTTTGCGGTACTCACCACCGGCACGGTTGCCGCGACCGCAGTTGCCGGAGATGGCAGGACCGGGAGGGTCGTTGTCGGGGTAGCCGTAGAAGGTGACCTTGTAGTTGCCAGGAGTAGAGCAGGCAAAGGTGAAGCCAGCCAGAGCGGCGGCGACAAAAGCGGTGGTAGTGCTTCTCATGACGAAGTCTTGAAGAACCTGACTAATGAGAAAAATAGGTTGTAAGATGGGAGTCTTGGCGTCTATTTATGCCCTGGTGTTGACGTGCTTGCCGTTGAACATGGATCCTCCAGACCACTTGGAATTTCAAATCATCACCAACACGTTGAGCAAAAAGGAAACCCAATAGCCCAAAACGTCGGCATTTGCATGCCCATTGCTGCCCTGTTCCGTGCACGACATCGAGAAAGCGGCGGCACTCCTTATCCACATCCAGATGCTAACTTACGCTGACATGGCGGGGTCATCTAAGCATCATCAAAGGGGCCAGGGCTGACGTTCAATGTGTCTGTTCGCGTGATTCGCGGGAATCATTCTTACGGTCAAGGGAACAGGAAGTCAAGGAAAACAAAATAGTTGTCGCAACCACAGTTCTGCCCCGAGAGTCCGGCAATAGCGGCGTGTAAGCGACGTCCCCGATCCGCGAGCTCTTCTTTTCGATGCAGCTGACCCAGCCTCACCGGTAGGGCGAGCGCTGCTCCAATGCTACTGCAGCCATCATGTCGTTAAATCGGCCAAGCTGGCGAGAGACTTAGTCCCGAAGAGGCAACCAAAAAGACAAAAAGGCAACATCATGTCGTCGCGACCTTGCTTGCCAACCACAAGGGGTGCGCTGCGGGCCTGCGGCTACCTGTCTCCTCCACGGGCCGGTGCTTATGGCAGTGAGAAATGCCGCCAATGAAAGGCTAGTTGCTTTTGCTGCATTGGTTTGGGCTGTTAATGATCTCGCGATATGACTGAAGTGGGCCTGCATAGCCTGATTTAAGTTATAACGTAAGAGTAATTTATATAAAGAGATTAATAACTAGAATTAGAATTAAAAAAGTATATGCCTTATAGAAAAATTATATATATAAAGACTAGAAATTATCTTCTTTTTATAATTAAGAATTCCCTTATTTATCCTTAGTAATTCTATTTATATATAAGGTAATTCTTTTCCTTAATACTAAGAATCTAATTCCTAGTTATATATTAGTATTTAATCTTATTTAGTTATATATAACTTATAGATTACTTAATTACTTATAAAGACTCCTTATTATATACCTCTTCTAGTACTTCTATTTATACTATATACTTTATTTATTATAATATACCCCCTAGCTAAATTATCTCTTTAAATTAACTATTAGAGAATAATTTAGTTATTAATCTTATATATAATTCCTTTAAAGAGAAAGGGTCTTAATCTTCTTTTTATTAAGAATCTTTTCTCTTCTATATACTTATACTTTAAGCCTTATCCTTTTATTTAAGATAAACTTACTTTATACTCTTTAGCTTATCTCTTACTAAAGAGATAAATTATATATAAATAATATATTTATATTTTTACTTTATAAAATTATAATTATTAAGATTTTTTATTTTTTAATTATTATTAATTCTATAATAACTTACTTTTATTTACTTATTACCTCTCTTAAAGATTCTATTATCTTTCTTATAGTAATTAAGTATTAATATAAGTACTAGAAAAAGGCACTAGAGATAATTTTACTTAAATTTATAAAGTATAAGGATAAATTCCCTAAAGATACTCTTAAGCTAGTTAATAATCTTAGCCTTTTAACTATACCTCCGCCTCCTTTACTACTAAAAGTAACACCACTAGGTAAATCTCTAATACTAAAGTGTCTTAAGTCTTCGCCTATAAAGTAATTATATATTTAAGGGGCTATCTATAAGGTCCTATATCTACTATATATATAAGCACTTTTAAATAATCTAGTATTAGATAATATTTATTTTAACTACTTAGATCCTAATAAGGTAGTTAATACTAAGAGATATATATACTATTATAATATATAGGTATATACTTTAGTATTAGAATTTTTATATTTTCTTATACCTAGTCTTTATACTAATAAACTTATCTATAAAGTAAAAAAACTTAACTATTAAACTAATAAAAATATTCCTAAGGAGATAAAGAAACTTAAAAAGGGTTAAGTAAAGGTATATATAAACTTTAAATTTATATTAAAGTTAGTAATTAAGAATAAATTTAATAAATTAATTATTATTAAGAAAGAAGAGTATACTAATTTAAAGAAAAAAGCTACTTTATTAAAGGTATTCTAAGATATTTTATATAATTAATTCTTTTTTATATAGCTTTTACTATCTTACTTAATACTATTAATAAATATTATAATAAAAAATTAATTTCCTTTTCTTATTAATAATACTAATTATATCTTTAAAGTAAATAAATACTAGTAATAATAGATTCTTTATTAATCTATTAGCTAGTATTTACTTAGTTAGAAAATACTTAATATTAAATAATCCTCTTTAATATTCTTATTAGAGCTATAAATATTATATATTAATATATTATAACTAGTAGGTAAAAAGGTTTATAGTAGGATATATAGCTAATATAATCCTAGAGCTAGCCCGCTTAGGCTATAACACCCTAGTATAGTCTAGGGAGGAGAAGGTAGAGGTTTTAGCCTAAAAGTTCTTTCTAGCCCTAGTAACTATTAGTCCTAAGCCTAGGCATAATATAACCCTAGTCTATAAGCTAGACACCCCTAGGCCCTTATAAGATAAAATAGAAATCCTTATAGAAGTTATAATAAATAAAGTTAAAGATATACTTAGAGGCTATATAGCCTAGAATACCCTAGGCCTAGATAGGGTCTTATATAAGCTCCTAAAGGCCCTAGGCCCCCCTTTCTATAAGATACTAATAAAGTTCTTTAATATATTACTATAATCTAGATATTACCTAGCCTAGTACTAAGCTAGCTCTACTATAGTCCTCTAGAAGCCTAAGAAGACCTTAAATAACCTTTAAATAGTAAGAAGATAGTAATTAATAACTCTCTTTAATATAATAAATAAGTTATTTAAGAAGATTCTTATTACCTATATTATAACTATAATAGAGATATACTAGCTCCTTTCTAAGGGTTAAATAAAGAACTAAAGGTATAGGTTAATAAAAATAGTAATTATAATAATTATTAAGCTAGTTTATATAGTTTAAGCCTAAGATAAGGTTATATTACTTTTTTAATTAGATATAGTTAAAGCCTTTAATAATATTAACTATAGACTATTTATTTAAAAGCTTTACTAATTAAGTTACTTAAAGAAGATCTTTAACCTTATTTAATCCTTCCTTAATAAGAAAATAAACTAGCTCTAGATTAATAATAATATAATAAAAGAAAAAGTAATCTAATATAAAGTCCTTTAAGACTTACTATTATCTTTAATCTTTTTTATCTTCTTTATAAACTTATTATATAAAGCCCTTAGGGTAGCCCTAGGTCTATATATAATTAGCTTTATAGATAATATAAACTTATTATATATAAAGAAAAACTATAATAAAATTAAATCTTAGTTAGAAAATACTTAAATTATATATAAAAACTAAGTAAAAACCTATTAACTAAGTTTCTTTATACTAAAGTTTAAGTTATTATACTTCTAATATAAATAAGCCCTAAATCTAAACCCTCTTATACTTAGGGGTAAGATAGTAAAGTTATTAATAAATATATATCTTCTTAGAGTAATACTATTAATAAGGTTAAGATAATAGAAGTAGGTTAAGTCTATATTAGGGAAGGTCTAGTCTATACTTTAAGTCTTATAGCTAATAATAAAAAAGTTATAAGGCTTAAGGGTTAAAGAAGTAAAAGATATTTACCTCTAAGGAATTTATCTAATTATATTATTTAAAATAATAATATAATATAGCCTTATAACTAGCTTTATATAAGGCCTAGTTAGGCTCTTTTAAGAGTTATAAGTAAAGTACTTAAAGGTAATTAGAGAAGCCTTTAAAGTTACTTTTACTTATTATATAAAAATAAAACTTAGTATATTACTAATAGATATTTATCTAATAATATAAAAAAGTAAAACCCTTAATTAGTAAGAAGCTAATAAGGTTATAGCCTAGCTCTAATATACTACTATATAAGTATTATCTCTAGTCTTACTTTACTAAAGTAGTAGTAAATAGATTTTATTATTAATAAAAGACCTATACTAGAATCTACTAAAGATAAGTAGGGGGATATTAGAGGGGGACTAATATATACTTAAGGCTTAGGCTAACTAGATATAAAGAGTAAAATAAGAGTATAAAGAAACTAAGAGTTAAAGATAAGTAAAATAACTTACCTTATTCTTAGTTTATAAGCCCCTATAAGCTAGATATAAGGCTAAGGTAACCTTACTCCTTTACTTATTATAGTATATTAGCTTTATTATAATATAATTATAAATAAGAAAGATTAAGCTAAATACTTTTCTTTATAAGTAATAAGTACTTAGATATAATATAAGAAGAGTATTACTATTTATATAGAATGATTTTACTATTTATATAGGTGATTTATAAGTAGAAATTTTCTTATTAATATAATATCTAATCTTTAGTATATCCCCTACTAAAATAGAAGTACTTTTATAGTCTAGAACTTTTTTACTTTAGCTTATTAACTTTCTCCCCCTAATATTATTTTTTACTCCTTTTCTCCTAAATAATAATAATAGTACTATAACACACACTCGCCGCCGCCGCCGCCGCCGCCGCCGCCGTTATTTAGCTCTATTAATGACTTTATCTAGCCCGTTATGTGCATAACTCTCAGAATTAACGAAAATGCGTTTTTTAAGCGAATTAGCGAGCGTTAAGAGCCTCTGCAAGAGGTGGTGGCGGCGGCGGCGGCGGCGGCGGCGGCGGCGGCGGCGAGTGTGTGTTATAACAGGAATTAGCGCGGAAGAATCGTTAATCTAGCTCTAATGTATATATAATCGTTAAAAATAGCGAAAATGCGTTTTTAAGCAAATTAGCGAGTATTAAGAGCTTTAATTAGCAGTAGTGGTAGTAATAGTAAGTATATATTATAGTAGATAAGTAGAAAAAATAAAATATAGTATTATTTTTAAAGATACTTATAATTTATATATAATTTACTTATAAATAGATATATCTTTAAAAATCTACTAGTACTACTTATAAATCACCTATATAAATAATAAAATCATTCTATATAAATAGTAATATTCTATAAGAATATATTAATATAAATATAAAGTAAAGGATCTTTATTATATACTTTTTTAGTATAAACTTATAAGCTAAAACTATAACTAGTATTATACCTTTACTATAGTATTACTAAGGAACTAAAAAGATATACTTTATATACTTAATTACCTAGTTAAGAGTAAGAAAATAGTAAAATAAATATATAACTAATAAAGACTAACCTATATAATTATTAGACCTAGGGTAGATCTAAGATAAAATAGATATAAAGTAGGTATAAAGTAGATAAGGAGGAGCTAAGGCCTAGTAAAGGGGACGCCCCCCCCCTAAGGGGGGTAAAATAAAAATAATTAAGAAGAGAGGCCTTACTAGCCTTTATTAGGAACTAATATATAACTAGAGTTAGATAGAGAAGTAAGGGTTTTCCTCTAGGGAGTCTAGTTTTTCCCTTACTTATAAAAATAGTAAGACTAGATAAGTATATATAGGCCTAGTTAGTATAATTTAATAATAATAATATATTATAACTTAGTATTTATTTATTAATTTTTATTTATAATTAAATAAATTATCTACTAGTTATTATAAAAGATATTATAAGGGACTTTTAGCTTAAGTTATATTTACTTAAAGAAGTGTTTAAGAGTAATTATCTCCTTTACTATATATTAGAGTAATAATAATTCTACTTCTATAGTTAAAGTAATAATTATTAATTATTTTATTACTTTCTAGATAATAAGACTACTAAAAAGAATTATAATATATCCCTAGCTAGACTTCCTTATATCTAAATTATCCCTATATAAAGTATCACTTACTATCTATAGTAATACTACTTTATTATTATTACTATATCTAAGGTAATAATAATAGGTATTATATAAGTATTATAATACTTATTTTATTACTATAAAATACTCTTATAATAGATTTATTAAATACTAGGATAGTATTAACTCTATAAAAGTAATATTTATTCTTATAATAATTAATATATATAGAATTAACCTAATCATTTCTTAATAAAGCTTAATTTACTTTATAATTACTTATCTAGTATTTTTTCTTAATTAAGATAAAGGTAATAGCTTTTATATATAATTAGTCTTTATAATATTAAATTTAATTATAATCTTTTTAATATATAACTTATAAAATAAAAGAACTTATCTCTTTTTCTTATCTTAAATAATTTATACTCTAAGGAACTATTTAACCTTACCTATATTATATAACTTATATTTATATAATAATCTATAAATAATTTTCTCTTTTCTAGCCTTAGCTTACTTATCCTTTTTACTAAGTATTATAATATTATTAATAAAAAATAATATATATATATCTCTCTCTTTTAAGTAAAATAAGTATAATTCTTCTAAATAGTAAATTAACTTAAGATTTAAAAATATCTTTATAAGCTTAAGGTACTATAAAAGAAGTAAATCTCTTAATCTATAGAGGGTAAAGTTTAAATTACTACACTTCTAATATAGGCAAGCCCTAGATCTAGGCCCCCTCACACTTAGAGGCGAGGTAGTAGAGTTATTAGCGGATACACGCCTTCTTAGAGTAGTACTATTAGTAGGGTTAGGGTAGTAGAAGTAAGTTAAGTCTATATTAAGGAAGGTCTAGTCTATACTTTAAGCCTTATAGCTAATAGTAAGAAAGTTATAAGGCCTAAGGGTTAAGGAAGTAAGAGATATCTACCTTTAGGGAATTTATCTAATTATATTATTTAATATAATAATATAATATAGCCTTATAACTAACTCTATATAAGGCTTAGTTAAGCCTCTCTAAGAATTATAGGTAAAGTACTTATAGGTAGTTAGAGGAGCCTTTAAGGCTACTTCTATTTATTATATAAAGACTAAGCTTAGTATATTATTAGTAGATATTTACTTAATAATATAAAAAAATAAAACCCTTAACTAGTAAGAAGCTAATAAGGCTATAACCTAGCTCTAATATATTATTATATAAATATTATCCTTAGTCTTACTTTACTAAAGTAATAGTAAATAAGTCTTATTACTAATAAAAGACTTATATTAGAACCTACTAAAAATAAGTAAGAGGATACTAGAGGGGGACTAATATATACTTAAGGCTTAGGCTAACTAGGTATAGAGAGTAAAGTAAGAGTATAAAAAAACTAAGAGCTAGAGGAGGGTAAGATAACTTATCTTATTCCTAATCTATAAGCCCTTATAAGCTAGATATAAGGCTAAGGTGACTTTACTCTTTTATTTATTAGTTATAATATATTAGCTTTATTATAATATAGCTATAAATAAGAAAGATTAAGCTAAATACTTTCTTTTATAAGTAATAAATACCTAAATATAATATAAAGATATATTAGTATAAATATAAGCTAAAGAATATTTACTATATACTTCTTTAGTATAAACTTATAAGCTAAGACTATAGTTAGTATTATACCCTTACTATAATATTACTAAAGGACTAAAGAGATATACTTTATATACTTAATTACCTAATTAAAAATAAGAAAATAGTAAAATAGGTATATAATTAATAAAGACTAACTTATATAAATATTAGACCTAGGGTAGATTTAGGATAAAGTAGGTATAAAGTAGGTATAAAGTAAGTAAGGAGGAGCCTAAGCCTAATAAAGAGGATACCCCCCCCCCCCTAGGGGGTAAAAAATAAAAATAACTAAAAAGAAGGGCCTTACTAGCCCCTACTAGGAACTAATATATAACTAGAGTTAGATAAAGAAGTAAGGGTTTTCCTCTAGGTAGTCTAGTTTTTCCCTTACTTATAAAAATAATAAGACTAGATAAGTATATATAGGCCTAGTTAGTGTAATTTAATAATAACCCTTAGAGAGATAATAACTTTTAATTATATTATAAACTATAGAAACTCTTATATATAATACCTTATTATTATAGGTTTTCTAGTAGTTTTTCTTATCTATTATAATATCTTACTAGGGATTTAAAAGGTTATATATAACCTTTTTATAATATTTCCTCTAAATACTTCTTAAGTACTTTATCTTACTTAGGGTTTTAGGGATATATCTTCTAAAACCTAGGTTTTTTATTAGGCTAGAGTTTAATCTTATAGTCTTAGTATAAATACTCTAATAATCTTATTTCTAGCTCTTTACTAAATAACTTATTATACTTTAAGTATTCTTTAAGAATCTCTATTATACTAGCTTTTAATTCTTAAGTAATTATATTATAATAGATAAGGAAAACTACTAGAAAACCTATAATAATAAGGTATTATATATAAGAGCTTTTATAGTCTATAATATAATAAAAAGTTATTATCTCTCTAAAGGTTAATATATATATATAAAATAATTAAAGTTAGTTTAATTAGGAGTATTAAATTATTAAAAATATAAAAATTATAAAAGAAATATAATTATATTTAACTTAAATATAAAAAAGTTATTATAAGAAGTAATATATAGTTA
Source organism: Beauveria scarabaeidicola (assembly GCA_037289395.1). Lineage (NCBI taxonomy): Eukaryota > Fungi > Ascomycota > Sordariomycetes > Hypocreales > Cordycipitaceae > Beauveria > Beauveria scarabaeidicola. The sequence continues at coordinate 12,840 of JAEIJG010001010.1, forward strand.
ATAATTAAAAAAAATACTTAAATAAGGTTTAGATTATAAGGTTAATATAAAAAATAAAATATAAAAAAAGTAAAAAAGTTATTTTATTATTTTTAGGGGAGGTATACTCTTTTATTAATAATACTTATTATATAGTAGATTATAAGGACTATTTTAGACCTAATATAACCCTCTTTATATAGTAATAAAAATAAATAATTATATAAGAATAATATAATTAAGATAAAGAAAAGAAAAATAAATAAAAAGAAAGAAGACTATAGTAGGAAAAAGAACATAAACTTATATAATAAGACTTAAGTAATATAAATAAAATATAATAAGTATTAAAATAAAAATAACTAGCTTTTAACTCTAAAATAAAAGAAAATATTCTTTTAGATCTTTTTTATTATAAATATTAAAAAATATACTAATACTTTAGACTTATTCTTTCTTAAGCTTAGTACTATTAGCTTTTTTCTCTTCTTAAATAGCCTTTTTTACTTTCTCTTTAGCTACTTTTTTCTTCTCTTCTTTAGTAGCCTTCTTTAATCTTATTACTCTCCTTATAGCTTTTTTATAAATAATCTCCTTTACCTTCTTAAGATTCTCTTCTTTAATCTTAATATAAGTATTAGTTTATTCTTATAAGCTAGTAATAAGCTATAAGCTTATTATATAATATTATTTAATAATATTATAAACTCTTTATTAAGTATTAGTTTTAATTAACTTATTTAAAATAAAAATAATAATTATATTAGTAAGAGTCTTAAAATAAGTAATAAAAAGAGAAATAATATCTAAGATTATACTAGTTATTAGTTATAAAATACTTACTTTAATAATATTATTTTTACTTATAATTATATAAGCCTTATTAAGAATAATAGTCTTTTTATCTTTTAGGTATTTAATAAAGACTAAGTAGTAAATTAATAAAGTATATAAGCTTTAAGTAAGAATATCTTTAAGCTTATTAGTAAATATATTTTTTAATAAAGCTTTATTTTTATTCCACTTAATTTACTCTTTAATATTCTTATATATTTCTTTTAAACCTAGACCTTATTAATCTTTTTTAATAATATTATTAAGACTATTAATAACTTACTTAATAATAATAATAAGTTCTAAAGATATCTTTATCTTAGCTTTAGTTATTTTCTCTTTTATTTATTTTAATATATTACTTTACTAATTAATCTTTTATTAAGAGGTTATAAAATATCTTAAACTCTAAAAGTAAAATAATCTAGTTACTAAAGGGGATTATTATATAAAAGTAAGTTATCTTTATATAAAAGACTTAGTATATAGAACTCTTTTAAGCTTTAGACTAAAAGATTTTATAATAAGTAATAAAGTTATTAAAACTTTATTAAAGGCTTTATTAATTAATTATAAAAGGTTTAATATAATAAAACTAGGGTACTTTTTAAGGGCTTTATAAAAAGAAAACTTATAGTTTTAGTTAAGTATAAGCTTTAACTAAAGAGTAATATTCTTAGGCTTACTTTAAGGAGAGCTTTTAAATTTAAAGATTCTTATATTAGGAGTAATAAAAGTCTATAAATAAAACCTTCTAAGAGTAAGTATTTCTTTTTCCTCTTCTTACTTCGGAGTATCTTATAAATAGAGATTATTATCTTTATTAAGTCTTTTTTAATTTTCTTATAGCTCTTCTTAATTATCTTAAAATTCTTCTTATTTTTTAAAAATATCTTTTAGCTTCTTTAGCTTTTCTTAAGGTTACTAAGGAGTAGATTTATAAATAAATTCAGCTTTACCCTTTATTATTTAACTTTAAGTTAATATTATACTTACCTTTAAAAGATATATAGATATAAAGTCTTTTAAAAGTCTATCTTTTAAAATATTAGTTAAGATATTAAATTAGCTATAAGGTTTACTAGTTAAAAAGAGAAAATATTAATTTTTTAATATAAGCTAATTAAACTTATAAAAGACTAAGCTATTAAGTATTATTTATAATAAATACTTAACTAAGTTTAGACTAATAATATTATAAGAATTAAGCTTTAGAGGTTTTAATCTAAAATAAGCTTATTATATCTTAAGCTTATTTATTAATATATTATATATAATCTTTTTTTAGAGATTAATATAAGTAGCTTTTAAGTTATAAAAAAACCCTTAGTCTAGTTAAAGAAGATTTAAAAAAGTTTTTATTATAAAGAATAAAGCTTATTTATTAGAATAAGGTGGGTTTTAGTAGTCTTAATTAAGTAATATAAAAAGGGTTCTATTTATATATAATTAAAGCTATCTATAGTTAAGTTACTATAGCCTCTATAGCTTATAGATAAAGTAGGGTAAATTAGCTCTTCTAAAGTATAACTAGCTATTACCTAAGACACCTATATAATTAGCTACTTAAGCTAGTGCCTTAAGTAATACTAGTAAAATCTCTTTATAGCTTAATTCTAGCTAATTTACTTAAAAATATAA
>JAEIJG010001011.1:0-15244 GCA_037289395.1 Beauveria scarabaeidicola
GCTCTTTTGCGGGTAGCCCGGCTACCCCCTGGCTACCCCCCCTAGCTACCCCCCTGCTAGCTGACAGCCACTAACAGGCTCCCTGGCTCCCCTCTTATGATTGGCTAGTACCCGCTTTAAATAAGGAAATAAGGACTTAAGGAATTCTCGTTATCTGGGCCTAAGTTAGTGTTAGAAGCCTGCGCAAGCAGCCTAATATCGAGACCTCTGATTGGTCAAAGGGCTGGGGCTGGACCCACTTCTTCCAGGCACACAACCTGACGACGGAGGCTTCCACACAACACAACTCAATCAAGACCGACCAATACGAATGACCGAATAACCTCAAACCAACGATAATTATCGTGACCTGTTCCAACACTTACTTTATCAACACACCGCCACTTTATCACATTCAAAACTTTAACCCAGCCTCGTGGAAACTTATCATCAACAACGCACCGCCATCAGGCGGGATGTGTTGGCATCGTGAATTCTATTGTCAGCCCGCCTATTTCACTTCAATGGCTCACGAATTCTTTTGTCAGCCCTCCTATATAAACTTTCTCTCCCTCATCATCTTCTCTCTTTTCTCCCTCCTTCAACCTGCTTGACTTCCACACCAACATCAGAAAGTTCCCATGGTCACGATAGACTTCATATGACCCCGACGACTCTGAAGAGGAACCTATCCCCGTGAGGCCCCCTAGGGATCAGGACGATCCCGACACCACCTCTCGGCCGCCGCCACGGCCACGACGGGACCCTAGGCTTGGAGTGGACGTCCTCCTTCTCATTAACAATGAGGGCCCGTCACCGCCCCATTCTTGCCCCCCTCGACGAAAACCTGCTGCAAAGTCGAGGACTTGCTAGCCCGAATTCTGCAGAAGGAACACGCAAGCTTCATCGTCGTCGGACGACTCGCTCAAGTGATTCTGATAATGAACACATTCCACTGGATGTCTCATACTCCGCTCCCAATTGGCAATCTGCGTTTGTGACAATTCCGACATACCTGATCTCGAAAGCGACTTTGCTACATGTTGGGTTTACCGAGACAAGAGCCTCGCAACTCTGGGATCGTTGGAGCAACTGGCCGGAGGGTGAGCCACAGCGCGAAGTTGACTATGAAGACGAGGGGATGGGAATGAGCTTCTTAGAGTTCATTACTGGCACCATCAGCAGATCATGCGACACCACTAGTTCTCGGGATCAAGATGGGACTGCCGCAATGACCGCATGGGGCATAAAACCTGAAATACAAGAAGCGTTAACCGACCCCATGTTTGAGTCAATTCGAAACACCCAGTCATGCGCTTTCTGGGTTAAAGACACTATCGAAATGCGATATGCAGTACTCAAGCAAATCCAAAAAACGTCAGAGGAACGCAACGCACTTCTGGCCCTAGGCAGAATTGCAGACTCGATAGAAAGACAGTTTCGAGCCGAAACTCAAACCGGGGCCTAATGAATGATTATGTCTGTTTTGCTTCTTTTGTCTCTGTTGGAAAAGGGTCACGATACGTATCGTTGGTTTGAGGTTATTCGGTCATTCGGATTGGTTGGTCTTGATTGTGTTGATTCTGGAAGAAGTGAGTCGAGACCCAGCCCTTTGACCAATCAAAGGCCTCATTGCTGGGCTGCTTGCGCAGGCTTCCAACAGTAAGATATCGTGAGACTGGAATAGAGTTTGGATGGCTTCGAGGCATTCTAAGAAGGGATTTTATATTTAATGTATCAAGTACAATTGCCAGCGGTAACCTGCAGCAAACTTGACATGATAGCGATTATGACGACAGACGGTGAATGATGCGGGGACTAGGCTATTTTGGGGGGGGGCAAGGAAAAGTTTGTAGTTTAGTTGATGAAGAATAATGTGAAAATAGTCGTCTCTATTTCAAAAGGTCGCCATACGTGGCCGCCTCGAGCTTCTGCCACAGCAATCCCGACGGCGGCGCGCTGTCCTCCTCGAAGCCGCGCAGGACCTGGACCGTCTGCATCTCGGCAAACTTGGGACGCACGTCGTCGTCGAGGTTAACGAGGCCGCGCTCCACGAGCTACAAGAGACAGACGGCCGTGACGACCTTGCTCATCGAGGCGATCTAGGTAAACGAGTCGGTCGAAAAGGCCGCCAATGCGACATCGAGTCCGATGCGTCCGGCCGAGCTAGAATGTAGTACTTGTACAAGGGTGGGGGGAAGAAAGAAAAAGAATTAGCAAAAAGAAAAAGAAAAAGACAAAGAAGAAAAAAAAAAGGTAAAAGAATCTATACCAGTAGCCGAGCGAGCTGCCTCGGCACATCGGGCCGTCAGCACCAACGTTCGTCGTTGCGTACCGTCCTGGTTGGCCACTATAAAGGCCGCGCCCAATTGTACTTTGCCCGTGACGTCTTGGCCCGCGTCTTGCAGGATGGCGTTGACCTTTTCCATTCTTTTCACGATTCTTCTACTGTCATGTGTAGGAGAAGGGGGAAAAAACCCCGGGAGAAGCGGGTTTGAAGCTGACATTGCCTTGTACCCTTTTCCATTACGCGTGCCCTCTCCACGTCACATTGCAGTTCCGGCGGCGCTGTACATACGGGAAGCGCACGTACGGCGCATTCCGTTTGGGCTGGAACCTGTCTCTCTCCGGGTTCCACGAAAGCTCGTCGCTCGGCACAACCCCTCGTACGCGCCGCGCCGCGCTGCCCCAAGGCCATGGCCGTGCTCGAGTCGCCTACCGCCTCCGGATGATCGTAGTACTAACCTAATATAGTAGTTTTCATAATAGTATATTTAAATTTAATAGTATAAAATTTTAGGGCTCCCTAGTTTTCCTACCCACTAATTACTATAAAGCGTCTGGATTTCTCGCTTTTTTCGTGAGACTAAGTCCCGGCCAAACTGGTCGGGAAGTCTCCTCAGAGTGTACAAAGCCGTTGTCCACTCAAAACTTGTACCCCGAGTCTCATGAGACTTTCTGAGAATTACTCTCATGATCAGGCCCTAAAGTGCCAGGTCCGGAATGAAGGTCGCTCGGTAGCGTACCGTAACCAACAAACTCAACATATGAAAGACACAAGACTCTTTTCTTTTTTTCTTTTTGCCCGCCTTCATTCCCGGTATGTATTATATGCAAAGATACATGCGTCTGCATCTCTTACGCCCCGCCGCCGCTGACAAGTTCAGCCGACGCAGTTCCGACTTACACCCACCAACCGCATCCACAAGACTTGACTTCCGTGCATGTCACTCCCGCCCCGTGAGAAGCCTGACCTGTCTCCAAGGCTGCATTGCATGGCTTGGTTACAAGGGCCCCTTTCCTCCTTTTTGCCCTCTCCGCTTCTTCTTGCACGCTGCTTGTCCAGCCACGCCACACCGACCTCCTTGGATCGAGCGTGGGGAAGCCAACGTTACCATGTTGACCTTTGACACTGACAGGTTTGGGAGAAAGAGTAGATGATTTCATGTTATAACCCCACCACGGCCTTGTCCGTTTTTTTTTCCAGCACCACGTTGCTACCAAGCGTTGTTGCCTTCAACCCACCCGTTATCCACACGGACATTTATCCTAAAAATCTCTCCTCCTTACTCGCCACCGGCGTACTTTTATGATTCAGGTCGGGTTATATTTAGTAAAATCTTAGTTTCTTGCCCAAGTGAAGTTCTTGGCTAGCTGAAATGTCTCTTACCTTGCTACCGAGACACTGGCTGTATGCTATCCTGTCAAAGTAGCGAGTTGAACCCGACTGTCTGGGAAGGTTAACCGTTATGCGGCAATGATAGCCCGTGGTGTGGCGCTTCTGCCCCAGTATTGCGTCTCGGCGTATAATTCATATGTATAGGAGGCCTTTCGCTTCTCGTCAAAGGATGCCATACTTTCTCTTTTCCCACTCTCCATTTCTTGTTAGCGCCGTCGCTGAGCCCAGAGAAGCCAACTCCAACAGAAAGTTCCAGCGCCCTCCCCGCTTATTGGCACACGGCTGTCACGAGATTTCCAAGACAGTGTGGCCTTTGGATTTATTCATTTTTTTCGCTGTTTTCTTCCTTCAGTCTTATAACCATCTGTCGCAATCTGGATGATTGTTCTCATGCGCGTCCTCTGACTACCAACCTTGACTCAGGTGCTTACCTAGGACAACTCTCTTTTTCCCAGCCATTTCGAATTTTCCGTCAATCTTAGAAAGAGATCGTACCTATGATTCTGCTGCAGTCATCAACCGTTCCTTCCTTTTGTTTGAGTCTTGCGCGGGTACGAATATAGTGGCAGCTTTTTGGGTTCCTCCATGGCGTGATATCACATCGAAACAAAGACGGTTCTTCACTTGGCACTACCAGTTACTGTTTTGGAACTACCTTTCCTACCATTGGCACCATTATTCGTTGGATCGGGCGGTTTACACCTGAGAAGCGACAACAGCCGTGTTTTGGATGTCAACAAACGACCCAAGAGCGGCCCCGGCACAAACAGCGCAGACTAAATGTCAACTCCAGCAGTAAGCCAGCTCACCTCCTCTCGCCTACTTGCAACATTCCTTCTAGCAGGGAAGATGAAGCTTACTTAATTGACCTACTTATCTCACAGCAAAAAGCCAATTTAGCTCGCATAAGAGACAATCAACGGCGCTCTAGAGCAAGAAGGCGAGAATATCTGCAGGAGCTAGAACAACGCCTACGACTCTGCGAGTTACAAGGTATCGAGGCGACAGCAGAGGTTCAGGTTGCCGCGCGGCGGGTTGCTGACGAGAACCGACAGCTGCGGCAACTCCTCAATGAACATGGATTCAGCGAAGAATACATCAATCGCTTCTTGCAGGCTGGAAATGCGGCGGGTCCGAGCATGAACCACGGACAGGCTTTCGCCACCGGGGAGCCTAGTATGGCTTCACATGCGCTCCAGCAAGCAATGGTCTCGCGACGGCCAGCGAGCCTCGAGTCCAACGTGCCATTCTCCGTCACGAGTCAAGTCATGTCCGACTCTTCCATCTCGAGCACTCCTTCAGTTTCGACTTCCACGCTTTGGGACGCAATACCCGCCGAATCTTCATATAGCCACAATCCCGGCATGCACCTTCAAACGTCTGCTCTGGCAGGCCAATCAGCGCAGCAGCAGCAGTACCCTGCGGCCATATTCATGGCAAATCAAAACAGGCGACCAGAGGCTTATCTGAACCAATCCTCGCATATAGGCTCTCTTGCATCGACACCAGGCATGGCCCAATCGATGCAGCAGCAGCAGGGCAGAGGACACATACATTATGATGGCCCAATCAACAACTATCAAACAGAGGATGATAGTAGTTATGGTGATGGGTCTACTGGCGGTTGGACAGGGTAGCAATCATCCATTGCCAGAGACGACACGACTCGAAGAAAGCTTGCAACATTTACTCAGGACCACAGAACTAAACAACAACCTTGCAGCGGCCTCGAGAGTGGCAAGACAAGAACAATGTATACATGATATTTGGTGGCAAGGATGCTCCTACAATCCAGAAAAGGCCGACGCCGCAGTTCGCATGACACAGCTTGGTTGTAAGCCACTTTCCAGCCTCCAGAATGGTGCCTCACTCTTGACAGAGATGGCCGGGATAATGCGGGAGAGCCGCGCTACGGTGTGAGATATTCGCTCAACCCAGTATTGCCAACACATTTAAGAGCCCAGTACGGGATTATTTGTGTATAATGCATCAAAAGGCATTTAGTCTCAGAAATAATATATTCGTCTTGAAGGGCAGAATCCTGCGCCTAGTCCCAAATCTTGGCTTCTGTAATGCGCTGCGTGAAAAGCATAAAACATAATTATAACCGTCAACGCCGCCATTGATTCCCAAACAAACTGTCCCGGTCCCGACGAAATGCAGCAGGAAACAAATCTTTAAAGGTTGCAGGTACTGTCTAGAGGAAGTAGTCTGCCACGGGTTTCTTAGCTGGCATACCACGCGAATCCTGTGGAGCAGCCTGGAATACACGGTAGCGCCTCGCAGGTCCATTGTTGGGCACATTGTGGGTGTCAGACTCCATCATCAAACCACGCCCGTTGACGCCAGCGCCGCCATCACTGCGGCCTACATCTCCGTTGCTCCGCGCAAAGAGGCCAGTGCCAGACTCGTCTTCGCAGAGCTCAAGCACTGCTGCAACGTTGCCACAGCGGTAGCAGTAGTTGGGCGCAGACCAGACAGTGACAATGGAGGAGTCAAACATTTCCTTGAAGCCTTCCATGACAAGCTGATGGGCTCGCGCAATGAGGCTCAGGTCGTTTCGATGATTGAAGACTTTGACAATATCGGCGCCAAACAAAAACCCAGCGCCACGCGGCGACAGGCCCCAACCGTCAATGTCGTCTGGATCAGACCACAGCAAGTCGCACATTGCTCCCTCGTGTGGTACTTCCTGCTTGCGGTCGATGAGGCGGATCTTGTCCACCGAATCGATGAGCGGACTCAAGCCGCCATGCACGCAGAATACCGCACCCGCTAGGTTGCCAATACTCCCGTTACTGGATCCAGAGGCACCGGAGCCTGGCGGCCCTGTCTTGTCTCTTGTGCCGCCGCTTCCGCCACCGACCGGGCTCCGGCCTTGTTGCTGTTGGCTATTTGCCTGGCCACGTTGGCGTGAGAAGCGGCTAATGATAGATCCGTTTTGATCGCAGACCTCAATCTCAGTTTCATCGTCGACCGGCTCGGCTTGGTCAGAGAGAGTATTGGACGCCCCAAGAACAATGGCGCCTAGAGCAAGGTAGTCGAACACATCGCAGCAGTATCGCCAAACGTTGGCGCTGCCGTATTTCCGCAGGCATTCATCGTAAAAGCCGTAGACAGTTGTGATCTGTCGCGATTCGTGATTTCCGCGAATGAGCGTCATGCGGTCGGGGTATCGAACTTTAAGGCAGAGCAAAAGAAGAAATGATTCGAGAGAATAGAAGCCACGGTCGACAAAGTCGCCCATGAAGAGGTAGTTGGTGTCGGGCACGTCTCCTCCGACCCGAAAGAGCTCCATCAGGTCATGGAACTGACCGTGAATATCGCCACATATCTATGGAAATGACAAATCAGTACTCTACAAGTTCTTCCCGAGTGGCTGGCTGAAGGGTTTGCGCACCGTTACTGGCGCAGTCACTGTGACCACGTTTCCTTCCTCGATCAACAGCTCTCGGGCACGGTGGCAGAGCTCTCGGACTTGGGTTTCGGGGATCGGACGACAGGCGCGCAACTGCGCAATAGCTCTGCGAGCGTGTCAGATTAGCCGGCCACCATAAAACAAGCCGTCCATCCATAAGAAAGCAACTTACTTGTCGAGATCACTCATAATCAAGGCTGGCTAAGCCGCGGTCGCACGTGGGAACGCGCCGGCGGCTTTCCAAGTGCGATGGAGGGTTACAAGTGACCTTACAGCATATCTCGGAGTATAAATACTGGGTTATGTTGGTAGCCCTAGTGAATATCTAGGCTTCAATAGCTGTGCGTGCTGCGGCCGTGTTTCCGAGAGAAGGTAGATGGATTTCCCTTCCCTTGTTCGGCGCACAAGTCCATACACACCCACGGCCTGGTCAAGCGAGTTCTCCATCGCCCCACCAAATTCAATACAAGGCCGTCAGACTCTGAGCCGGCTCCGGAAGCAAGATGCTCCGTTCCGGCAGTTTCTACAGCCAATCAGCAGCTTGGGAATCCGGGGTTGGTCAGAATTGCTTCAAGGAGCGCTTTTTCTAGTCTGGGCCGACAGCACCGACGCGCGACATAGGTCTACAATAGCCAACCAACCGCCCATTATTATCGCAATTGATTCTCCGGCGTTGAGAGAAAGCTCGAGATGATGGTTTTATGATCTAGTACGCTCAATGGATAGCATTGCATCTGCTCTGCCTGCGTTGCTGACCCGCTTGTGACAGCCTCCTAATCTTCCCTTGATCAGAGCGTCCGCGACAATTCACAACACCACGATGCCACCACATCTCCACCCTAGGTCTCGAATGACCTCGTCACTCTTTGCTACGACATTAGTCGCTAGTTTCTTTGTTGTTGGACTGCCGCATCTACTACCCTGTCCGGTGCCTCGGGCACGATACGCTGACGGGGAAGTTGTCGTGGATGAGAACGGTCGCAGAAGGATATGGAGACGAAAAGACGCGCCGCAAATCAGAGACGGACTCGCGGATTTCAATCAAAACTCAACAGAGAACGTCGTCTCCCGATCGAGTCCATCACGAAGAGAATGTCCAGTTCCCAAGCCCGGTGGAATGCTGGGGGAATGGCTCGGCTGCCACAATACCAACGAGCGACCGCGAAGGACAGAAAGATGACCGTCGCCACAAGAAGATTCGACAAGACCAAAAAATATAGAATACCTGTACAATATACCTTGGCATTGGCACCTGCCGGATACTTGGCGAGGAGAAAGCGAATCAAGACCAAAACACATACGAATGAATATACATGATGCCTGCAAAGCTTTTCAAAATAACACCTGCCCGCTTTGAAGTGCAACCTGGAACTGATGATGCGCAAAAATAACATCTACAAACGATGAATGAGCAACCACGTCTGATCCTCACAGGGCTGAAGTTTGCATGTTGAACATCCGAACACGATATGAAGCAATCTCGAACGCCTCCGGGATGTTGGGAAATGAACGGATCAGCTCATACAATGCAGCAGCGCAACATTGAAATCCCCTGTGTCGAATGCCGTCAAGACAGACAACTAGGGGTTGCCGTCTCAGCACACTACAGAGTCTTACGAAACAGCTATCTAACGCTGGCTGCACTCAACCATTAGCGCATTCTCGGCAGCTTCATGTGCGTTGAATGAGGATAGGAAAGCTCTCTCCTTACACCAAATTCAGGGGAAAGAAAAGTTACCTCTCGCCTCTTGCGTTGATAGATGCACTCAGTACGGAGCACTGTGTTAGACTACGGAGCTTTTTAAAGTCATGTCAATGATCGAATACATGAAGTTTCCCCAATTTTCGAATCTCTACTTTGGCACGATATATTGGGCATATTATCCGATGACCCAGCCTGATCCGATGGAGGCGGGCGCCGCCTCTCAAATTGCTACACAGATTAACTACAACTTTAAAAAGCGGTGCCACATTCAAGAAAATACTTGCAACCTTTTCTATAGCATAAACTCACCTTGGCCAACCAGGGCTCAGAGCGGTCGGCTCAGATGTATACCGGACGAGCTGACTGCTGAGATGAAACGTGGGGGCCCGGTGATGAAACTGCAGAGCCCTCAACAACATCAACGCAAGGTTGACGAGACGCAAATGTCGCTCTTGGATTCGTCCGCAGCCAAATGCAACGCTTTAGCGTCCAATGCTCAGGCCAAACTTGCTCGCTACGGGGTGTTGCCGCGCCACACTTGGCTTCTCGCCTTGGATTTGACAGTATCAAAGCCTCCTTACGCCAAGATGACTGAAACCCCGGTAATACCACCTGCCAGATCTTGCTGTTGGGGTAAGGCAAGAATTGGTCAGCCTTGTTCAACATGAATGAACCCAGTCACACTCACTGCCTGCCCGCCTTCATGGCAGCTGGCCAAGCGATGGGTGGGTTTGCATGCTCTGGAATTCGATAGATCCGGTCTCAAGAAGGTGGATTCGCTCTGTGATTTGAATACGGCAGCTCACTTGCGCCTCATCACTGGTTTCTTGTTCAATACGTCAGACATCACAGCTTCCCCGGTTTTGTCCTGGGGCACGGGCCCAAGGGTTGCCTCAACCGCCTAATGAGGATCACGGCGCGAGTATATGATCTCCAGACTCCCCAAGCCAAAACTGAGAAAGATTTTTATCCAACACGCTTCAATACCATTCTCTACCACTTCCTATTCTTTCTTTTAAACAAGAGCTGTGCTCTGTTTCCCTCTGTCCCGGCGACTATTACTTTCATTAAAGGACCCCTTGCCTACAACATTCCCTTGATACCACAGCAGCACTGATATTCATCACAAATCTACCGCAATGAAGTCATTCTCCATTCTCCTTCTCACGGCCAGCTTGGTCTCGGCCGCTGCCGTCCCTGGCGCTATTGTCGACCGCTCTACTGAGGTCGGCCATGTTTCTGCTGCTGTCGAGGCCCGCGACAGCACTGTTGCCGCCTCCAACCTCTTTGTTGACGACGCAGAGGATGATGAGGATGATGAGGATGAGGAAGGCTTCCCTCTTGCTTCCATCACTGCTCGAACTGACGAGGCTCAGCCGGCCCAGAACGGCACAGCTCCTGAGGATGGCAAGCAGAATGAGGGCAAGGATGGCAAGAACCAGGACCAGAACCAGAACCAGAACCAGAACCAGAACCAGAACCAGACCGAGGACCGCAACCAGAACCAAGGCAAGGATGGAAAGGATGGACAGGGCCGTGAGCAGAACAATGGCCAGAACAACAACAACAACGACAAGAACAACGGTCAGAACAACAACGGTCAGAACAACAACGGCCAGAACAACAACGGCCAGAACAACAACGATCGCAACCAGAACCAGAACCAGAACCAGAACCAGAACCAGAACAACCAGGATCTTATTAACCAGCTGCTGCAGAACGGTAACCTGAACCAGGGTGTCCTCAACCCCTGGCTGATCAGCAACATTGGTCAGCTTGGTGTCGGTCAGAATGTCAACATTGGCAACCTCAACAGCATCTCCCTCGCCCAGCAGCTCGCGCTTGTCTCTCAGGTCCAGCAGCTCCAGACTCTCCAGCAGCTTCAGCTCATCCAGCAGCCTCAGATCATCACTGTTCTGAACCAGGGCTTTGTCAACCAAGGCGCCACCATTGGTAAGAACACTTTTTAGGCATTCAAATTTCTCTGCACGTACTAATTCCAATTAGCTCTTGTCGGTTAAGCTAGTAGCATCGCGTACTTGGTAAATGACGGGGTTTCCATTAGGCAGCGCTCTGGTTCACCCGGGGCACGCAGTAGGGATCAATTTGTGATGAGAACTTTTTTATTGGCTAGTTGGGAGTTTCTATTAGTCTTTTGGTAATGAAAGGAATTAAGCGCTTCTACTATAGGGCTCTCCGGTGACATTGTCAAGTTACAACTCGTAAATGAATACTATTTCTTGACAAAAATCTTGCATGAGCTATCCTACAATGATATAATTTGAGTCAACTGTAACACAGTGTATCAGACTTTCTTTGAGATTCTATCATGATTAGTTATTCCTGGCAGGCAGTGCTCGACTTCTCATGGCTAGTATTTGGCTTGGGAGGTAGATGCATCGACCTTTTGGCACGCTGTTCTTTTCTTTTTTGTGATTCAAAAAAACTTTGCTGTTTCAAGATTCTAGACTACACTTGGGCTCCTTTGGCAAGGCAAAGAGTTCCGTCTCTTTGAGTAGTATGCTTAATTGAGGTAGATGTCTATCTGCCGGAACTTGACCCATCGGCATGGGTGCCTGCCAGTCCCCAGGTCAGCTTGCCTTGCCGCTGCGAGATCACATGAGACGCCGGATCGAAACTCAAATATCGGCTCTAGTTGGAAACCTTTTTCGCACTTGGCAAAAAAGGTTCTGAGACGAACATTTGCCATTCGGAGCTTGTCCTTGGCCCTCCTCTGAGACAACACTCGGAATGCGAAACGCGACCTGGACACCCGTGTCGCAGCAGCATCGCCGACCAACCCCCTCTAGTCACCACTATCCAGTATCTGCATGCGTCTTTTCCAATTACGTACTTTTTAGTAATTTATTGCGCCACTTGAGATGAGAATCCGATGTTCGTATTGTTTGGCGGCAGTCGGCAGTCAGCAGCCATTTCATCCATTCTCGCTTTGTTAGTCCGCCGTTCCGATGCACGTTTTTCTTTTTCGTTGGGTAAATTGAATAAATACTTGAAAGAATCATTTATACACGACTTGTTTGCCAATTCAAAGTCATTTCCCTTTTCTGCAGTATGAATTTGTCAAAGTGTAACAAGACGCCATACACATACATGTGGTTGGGTTGTTAGGCAGCGCATGTAAAGCGTGGATCAGACACAGTGTAAGCCGGGACATTATGCAAGAGACGCCCTTTCATCCCATCAACAGCAAAGGTTTCTCCTCGGTACAAGTGACGCATTTTTAAAGCAGACTTGGCATTTTATTAAGCAGGTGCTGTGGTTGTGCGCGTGCCAATTGGGGGGAAAAGGGGGGGGGCGATTTTGGCTTCCAAGGCAAAATGAGCCTTCATATCGGTTCACACCTATCCGAATTAAGATTTCCGGGGTAGAAACCCTCCTGATACATATCCGATAGGCTGTATGCGGTCTTTGCAGCTGGAAATGTTGGAGAGGGCTGCCATCGGATGGAGGCTGTACCGTGAATTGGCATTGCAACGTCCAACGCGATGAACCCCGGAACCCGAGCGCTTTTCGCCTGTGAGACTATATGCTTCCTTCTTGGCAAACATTAGTTGTGATTATCTATAAAGATGAATGAATTCCTTCATGTTGACTTGAGAGTGCCTTTTAACCTCACAAGCAGATCAACAACTATCATCTTTGCATTCTTTTATTCTCTTCGAGGTAAGATCACAAAGGATATCCTGGCAGAAGATGGCATTCATGTGCTGACTTTGCTGCTCTTCTAGCTGTGCTCAAAGTCTATTACATTCCTTCTTTTTAATACTCTGGAAACTTGCGGGCTGTGCTCCATCAATTTCTCCTACACTCCTTCGCCTTTTACAAAGCTTTCCCTCCTTTTCAACATAAACAACCTTTTCCAAATCTACAAGATGAAGTTCTCCACCCTCATTGCTGCTGCCCTTGGCGCCGTCGCCACTGCGGCTCCTGCCGCCGCCCCCGAGGCTGCTGCCCTCGAGGCGCGCCGGTCATTCGACTTTGGTCAGCTCAACAACCTGGTCTTTAAGCAAACCGACTTCAACTACCTTCTCAACATCAACTCGCTCGACCTGCAGCTCTTCCAGCAGCTGGGCGTCAACAACAACCTCAATCTGCTGCTCTTCCAGGATGTCTTCAACGTCAACAGCTTCAACCTCAACTCTCTTCTCCAGTTCCAGCAACTTCAGACTCTCCTGGCCATTGCAGGAACTGGTGCTCTCAACGGCTTTGACCTTGGAAGTCTGGCCCTTGGCGGTCTCAACCTCGGCCTTGTCAACGGCATCGGCGGTGTTGATCTGCGTCAATTCGTCAGCTCCTCCTCGCTTCCCGAGATTCAGTCCATCGCCAAGAAGGGTACGTGAATTTTTTTTCATGAGAAATTTTTCAACGCTGACAATGAAACCAGTTTCTACTCCCCTCATTGGTTAATCAGTTTTCGCAATCGCTGCTACCAGGATGAGGTGATCACTGTTTCGGTGGTGAGCCGCGTACCACGGCGGGCATTTGGGTTCTAGTCATGTTCGCTCTTAATGTATTCTGTTTAGCTCTTTAATGAAAACCTGGGATTTTCCAAAACTTTTCTCGCTTGCGAGGTAACTGGGGTTCATTGTCTTGAATTCTGCCCTTTGACTGACGGACCTTGCTTGACCTTGAGTGCCAATGCCAGAAGTGCTAATCGCCTATGCACAACCGAACTGTACGCAAGAGAGTACTTTTGATTCCCCCAGTAGTCACAACAATTGGCTTTCTTTTGTGCGTCAACTTTGGTCTTTTACCCAAACAAGCGCTGCCAAGGACGTATATAGCTTTATTAGCACGGGAAACGGGAATACATGGATTTGCATGCTACATGTGCTGGAGATGGATTCCTGCAGACTCGATCCTTTTTCTTGGTACACAGGTATCCGTACCGCAGCGGGTCAATAACTATTTACTCGTCATCGCCATCTTATTGTCATGCAATAGGATACTACTACCAGTATGATGCATGGGACTTGTGCGTTGCCGATCCTTTGTACCCTGCTTATCTAGGAGTCTAGGACTTGGTACGGATATGCGTGCAGTTGGGTCTCCGTTGTACTTGTACATAAATGAGAGCCTTCTCAGTGCTCACTGCTCAGTGCTCAGTGCTCACAGCCGAGATCAACACGCCTAGCCTGGGCCCTGCACACAGCTGGGATGTATAAATAAATAAATATGTGAGAGCTCACATCTTGGCGCGTTGTTGAGAGACTTGACAAGGCGCTTATATCCACTGCTTGGCTCATTTTCTAGACATGGCCTGAAAAACGGACCTGGGTACCCCAAGAGAAGCAAGGATTGCGCGAGAAATAATAAGACGGCAGCTGGGGGTGACGAACGCATGGCTTTGCTGTATCAATATTGTTAGTTAGTACTTTGTACGGAGTAGTGCGCGTCTAGTCAAGTCGCCACAACGCTCATTAGCTCTCTAAACAAATCTCCAAGTTGCAAGTATTAAGTATTGCATTCACTCAGTACTCTTTCACAACCCCTGGATATCCTGGCTCGAGCTGGCCAGGCCGTAGACGGCACTACGTAGTACAGCCTGTACAGTACAGCCTGTACAGGTACCTTGGATTAATACGAACCCTTGCCAAGCTTGGCGGCTACTCTAACAGAATCAAGTTTCAGGCACAGGGCTGGACCTGGCTGTGAAAGGCTGTACGTCATTCTTGTCAGCATGTGCGAGCCTCGGGGGGAAATCATGAGAACAAATAATAAGCCCACCCTGTTACTATTAGTAACTTATTAAGTTAATAGCAGAAAGGAAAAGAGGCCCCTGACTTTTCGGTCAACAAGGGTCCAAGACTCGGCCACCCAGATTTCTTCCGCGGGCCCCCTGCCGATCCACCACCGCTGCCCAGTAGGCTGTATCAGTACGGATTACGGAGTAAGGTATGTAGCTTTCATTATTTTATCAGTCAGGCTTGCCTCGAATACGGCTCCAGCCGTGAATACGGGATGCACAGCAATGCCGCGTACAAGTACAACCCATTCTCTATTTGGGCATCATCTTGGCCCCTCCCCCTGATGTTCACTGGCCAGCTCTACCGATGGCCCAGGATCCGAACCCGCTGCTTGTCCACCGGCGGACCACCGCCTACATCCCTTTTTAAATCACTGATTGTAACTCCGTAGATACATGTCTTTCTTGGTCCCCCCCCTGTCCCCAGCCTATTCGTACAAACCTGCCCGCCCTTGCATCTTCTTTCCGCCGCCGCCGTATCCATCTTCTCTTCTTCTTCTTCTTCTTCTTCTTCTTCTTCTTCATCTTGCTTCTTTTTTGACAGGTTTACTTTTTTATTAAACTGCGCCGCATTTCCGTTTGGTCCAACGAAAAAAAGCTCGACAAACAAAACTTTGCCCCGACTTTTCGTGGCTGGGCATCGCGTGCTCACCTACCCTTTCCGAAATTCTTGAGCGCTCTTCTCTCTCCCTCCCC
>JAEIJG010001012.1:0-15233 GCA_037289395.1 Beauveria scarabaeidicola
CACCCCCCAAAACAATTTTAACCCTCTAACCCCACCCCAAAAAAAAAAAAAAAAAAAAAAAAAGCTGTCCTGCTAGGTAGGTACCTGACCACCGCCGCCCACTTGCCCATAATCCGAGGTCCTCGCCTACTTACTTCCTTGTCCCCCCTCGCCCTTTTCCTTTTCCTCCTTCTCATCTAAACAAAAAAGGACCATCTTCTTATTCATCTGGCTTCATAGAATCTTTGTGCTTCCGTGTCGCTTGTTCCCACGGCGCATCATCCGCACGAAATATTCTTCTCCTCTATTAACAAAGCTTTTTTATAGCTATCTATGCAATACTTTTTCCGTCGGGAAAAAATAACTTGATCCAGTTTGAGCTCGATCCCGCTTTCGTCATGTCGTCTTCCAACAACAGCAATGCCTGGCTCAAGGCCAAGAAAAAGACCGAGCTTAGCGAAATTGCCGACAAGATTGGTCTTAAGAGGTAAATTTTCTTCTTATTTTTTCCGCATCACCATTTTCTGTCGTCGGCGCTTGGGCTCTGTCGGCGCATTGCCGTTTGCTGCTGTATCGGTCGCGGCGCGCGCATCGCATCGCCTCGCGCCAAATGGGCTCCAGCCCCTCCTCTCTCGCCGCCGCCTCGTCGCATTCGCCACCAGCTATCGCTGCGCGCATCCACATTGCTTCCCCAGCTTATTTTCCTCGCCTTGCTATTGCGATGCGCTTCTTGGCTCGCTTCAAAACCGTCTGCAAGCAAATTCTGCTCTCGATTGCGCAAGCCACTGTACGACTATTTGCCGCACCTCCTACGCTGTGCTTTCTTATGACCACAAGCTTCACCCAACAACATGCGATCCACTCCCAAAGCCTCACCCGTCGCAGCTGCTACTCGCGCGCTCTTCCAGCTACTCCCATGCTAACTAATCACGCGCAGCTACAAGGATCTTAAGAAAAGCGACCTCGAAGCTGCTCTCGACGACTTCATTTCTCAGCATGCTTCGCGTTTCTCTGCGAACCCCGACCTCACCGGTTACTTCACCAGCCGCTCCAAGGCCCTCACCTCCCCCGTTAAGAAGGAAAAGGATAGCGTAAAGGACGATGTTGAAAAGTCCCTCAAAGTCGTCAGGCGTAGAGTCACCAAAGCTGCCGACGAGATTGCTGCCGAGTAAGTAGCTTCATCGCTTCTCCCAAACTCTTGTCGCAAACGACTAGAGTCCACTAACATGACTGTCAAATAGGGTCAACTCGAGCGCCGTCCTCCGTACCCCTGCTCGCACCCTTTCTCAGGTTGCTTCTCGCGTCCCTCTTCCTGCTTCTCCCGCAGATATTGCCTTTGCTGTCGACCGCTCCACTGTGGCTATGCGCAAGCGCGTCGTTTCAATTTACCAGGAAAGCGGCATCACCGAGGCTTCGAATGCCACTCGCGAGACTCTCAGCACCGTGACCAGCGTTCTCTTCTCCGTCGCTGCTTTCGAGCTCTACTACATTCGTCCGGCTATCCTCGCTAACCGCTTTGCTTTTACTATTCCCGCCATTTCCGCTATCGGCACCAGTGACTTCAACGTCTATCTTCCCGACATGTTCCTGCTTTTGACGTCGAGCTTTTGGTCCCCCGCCCTTACCTGGGTCTTTACCGCCATCCTCGTCCCCAGCATCTTTGGCTACTTCTTCAACATCTCTGCCAACAGCCACTCTGGTCCTCGCACTCGCGCCCGCGCCCTCAACGAGACCGTCGTCGACCCTCTCAGCTTCAGCATCGCCAAGGCCTTGCTGTCCTACGTTGTCTACGCCCAAGGTGTCACATTCGGTGGCCTCCTCTCCGAGTTATCCGTTGCCCGCCTCAACAACGCCGTCTACGGCGGCTATCAGGGCATTCTGGTTGGCACGGCCATTACCGGCCTTGTCGCCATATACGACGCTGCCCTCAAGAAGTAGGACGAAAGAAAGTTGATCAATTGCTCGCCATGCAAAAATACCTTGGCGCATATCCTCTAGCTTAGTGTTCACTGACAAAGCGCTCAAGTTGCTTGGTGTTCTACGAAGCTCGCCATCTTTTCTTTTTCTTTGCTCTTCTTGTTACATGATTACAGCGAGCCGACTTTTTCTGGATGCTTTTGGAGTCAATGCCAAGAGTTTGGCTCTCATCCCCCACCATTCTTGGTCACAAGACTCCAACCAATCGACTTTTGCCACCCTCGGACGCGACATAGAATTTGACGTTTCATCTTCTACCCTCAATCTGGGTCTTGGCTTCTCTCCCAAGATTTCAAGCCAGTGCTTCTTACCCCAAGACTGAGTGGGCAATCTTTCTGTTTGTTTGGACTTTGGGCGTTTTTCGGCGCTGATGGCGTCTGGCGTGGGAAGGCAGTTTTCTTCTTACATTTCTGCGACATTTATTGCATGCCTATTATTCGATACCTCTTTTACGTTGGGTTTACCTGTTTAATGAGTTTTGCTAGACGGTTGGTTAATGATGGTGTCGGGACGCTTCGATCAGGTTCTTGAGTTATCAATGCTCTTTATGCTGTTTCTTGGATGATGCCCGTGCTTCCATGAACGCGGCATGAAACACTGGTGTTTTCTTTGGACTTGTAGCGACTCCTCGATTAGTCTGCTGCTGTGTCTGACTTGATGCTTGAAATTTTGCTGGATCTTTTATTAAGGTACCTTGTTGGTCCATGTCGGAGCAAAGACGTTGCCACTGGCGATTGGTAGACTAGGATGAAGAGGCGCGCGGTGAAGAGCGCGTCGGCGGGAGACGGAAACCACAATTTGGGAAATGAATCGAAAGGAAGGAAGCGGTCACGGAACGGGATATCTAAGTGTCTGGATAGCGACGACAAGCGAGCTGGTCTTTGTCTTTTCTTGCTTCTACTCTAAGGTGCTTTTCTTGCTTTTAACCCAGATGTTGCTCTACGCGCTTGCTTTTTCCCACTTTCGATTTTGTACTATATTGTTGGTCCTGGCAGGGAGAAAGGATTTCTAGTTTCTGTAGTCCCTCGACGTTTTGTTTAGCCGTATCATCCAAGTCAATTGACTGTTTGTCACACTATTGTATCTCGACGTTTTCGTCACTTTGCATCATCTCTTCCTTTTCAATCAATCGCAGCTTCAATCACAGTACCAACCAGCAGCGCAGCATAGTAAAATGTACAGTTTGAACTCTAGAGTCATTCAACATCAAAAAACAAGCG
Organism: Beauveria scarabaeidicola; assembly: GCA_037289395.1. Taxonomy (NCBI): domain Eukaryota; kingdom Fungi; phylum Ascomycota; class Sordariomycetes; order Hypocreales; family Cordycipitaceae; genus Beauveria; species Beauveria scarabaeidicola. Next base: position 3,177 of record JAEIJG010001012.1, read on the forward strand.
AAAATGTTGGAGTCTAAATTGTGCTAGTAGGATCAAGACAGGTTAATAAAACAAACAAAAAAAGGCTGACATGCTCAATGCTCTCTCCTCCTCCACCACAGCAAATACGAAATGCTGTAGCCACACCATACCATTACCGGCATTTTCTTACTATCGTTCGTCCGGATCCTCAAACTTGATAGGATGTAGCAGCATGCTCCGTAGACACATCCGCCCCGTGCTTCCCTCCATCGACTCCTCCTCCTGCCCTCCCCGCATCGTGCCCCGGTTTCCCTCGCCACCACCCCGGCCCCGGCCGTCTATTTGCGGGTAGCCGAGCCATCTCCGCCAGAGAAGACCCGAAAACTCACTGTTGTAGTACCAGCTCATACCTTTGTGATTGTGCTCGTTGCTCAGGTCAAACGGGCTACCCGGCCCAGACGTCGAGTGGTCCTGCCCGCCGTTGAAGGCCTGGTCAAGGGCAGCACCCAAGGGGCTCCATGCTCTGTCAATGTACAGCGGGTGCGGCGCATAGGCAGCTTTGAATCCGTGATGGAGTGCCACGCTCGGAGGAAACATTTCGGAAAACATGCTGTGGTGGTGACGCCACAATTCCTCGTGCATAGCCCCAAGAAGACGGCGGCTCAGTCGAGACGCCGTGATAATGGCACACCGCCGCGGCGGATTTGATGGATAGCCTGTAGTATCATAGGAAAAGACCCAGCCAGAGTTGTCGGCGTCGAAGAGAGGGTTAAGTGTAATTAGGTCAGCAGGCTCGCCAACGCCACACTCGCTTGCGTCTTTGCCAACGGCACAGCTTGCCGGAAGAACGGATTCGCCGCGCTGCTCGTGGCGAAGAGGTCGCTTGCCGTGAAATTGCAAGGGCCCGAAGATGAGTTGTCTTCCTGCTTCGGTAGTCTGGCGCTCAACAGTCTCAGTGAAGTTGTCCCAGTCACCGTGCAGAGCGGGAATGTAGTAACGGGCGCTGCGCTCCCAGAGGCGAGTACGCGGCTGCTTATCTGCCCACTTGCCGAGGCGATCAAAGAGCTCATAGTAATTGCCGAGGAATCGCATGTCCATCTCCCAGTTCCAGATGTGCTCGTACTCTTGGTGCTGGAGTGAAAACACCTGAAGCGGCAGGTGCGCGCTGCGATATACACCGTGAATATCTGCGCCGCTTGGGTTCTGGATTGGTGCGCTAAACTTGCCAGGGTAGAATAACCTCATCTGTGCCTCACTCCACAATGTGATCATGTTGTGAAACTCGGGAGGAACATTTGTATCCAAGATTCTTTGCACAGTCACGTCATCCGACCAGATGGGGGCGTCGTCGTCCCGTACGTGCATCAAGAAGTGCACAGTGTATTCACCTCCAGACTTGAGAGAAACCTCTGTAATAAGAGCTCTAAAGTTGAGCACGGCGAGATAGGTCCACTTGAAACCAGTGTAGAGACGAATAACTATAGCTTGTCGGCTCTTTTTGGAGTTACTTGGTGGCTCAAGCTCGTCCGTCTTGGGGTCGACCTGGCGGTAGCGATTCCAGTGCCGGTCCGAGCACCTTTCCTGGGCATCGCCCCAGTCCATGGAGCTGTAATCAATTTGACCAGACTTCTCCCAGACAGTTTCACTGCCAGAACTTTCGGTATTCATACCGACGCTTGTTCCGCCCTTAGCTAAACGATAGCCCAGACCATACGGTCCGTAGCGGCCAAATCGGTCAAAGCATACATCGTCACGCATGCCAAACATGCTATATGATCCGATGGCAGGGTCTGGAATATGTCTGGGGACGCCATTGTAAGCGTATAGAGTCGGGGCCGGAATCTTATCCTCCTTATCTAGATAACATGTCTCAATTTTATCAGAGGCTTCGTAGGGGCTGTACGGCACCGGCTTCGGAACCTTCTTGTTCAGTGGAACTCGGCCCGTGAAGGCGCCGCTTCGCTCGGTACTGGGATACTCGGGATCGTGGCGAGACTTGCTGACTAGCGTTTTGAGACCGTGAAAATAGGCATTGAGACTAGTCTGTTAGCTGGCACTATGTGCGTTTCAAGTATCCATGTGCTCACTGAGGAAAACGAAGCCAAGGCATTCGCTTCAAATTTTCCAGTTCCTGCTTGAGTCGATCCGTGTTTTCGCCGTCTAGAAGAAGAGTCATCTCCGATTCTTTGGCATGTTGGTCATATTCCGGGATATCGTCTTCGTCTTCGTCTTCGTCATCATCATCCGAGTCAAAGTCGTCGGTGCTGGACTGATCGCCAGCATTGCCTTTAGATGCCTTGCCGTTCGACTTATTCGACGATGGCAGCTGAGATCCGACCTCTTCATCGGAATCGTCCATAAATTCTTGATCCTCATCGTCGTCGTCTTCCTCGGCGACACTATTTTCTTCCTGGTTGAGATGCTTGGCGTCACTCTTGCTCGGTGTCACCTGAACTTGCGACTGGTCCTGCTCGTTAGAAGTGGCATCAATAATTCGCTGGGCCTCATTATTTGCCGCTTTATCCTCATGGCCCTCGTGAAAGAGCTCCGTGCTTGATCCTTCGGCTGTGATGAGCGAAGTGCCACTCTCAGTAGTAGTATGCTCTTGGGTAACAGCTCGCACAGTGCCATCGTGTTTGCCAAATAAGACAAACGCGGCCATGAACAAACTCAACGCAGTCCATAGAATGACACGCTTGTAAAGACAGTGGCTAAGGGGATTGCGTAGCTTGACTGGCACCTTTTCGAGGACAATCTCCGAATAGGGTAACAGGGGCTCACGTTTGCGGTCCATGAACACCGGACTAGAGTCGCTGCTGAAGCTGACGAAAGGGATCTTGGATTCCATTTGTGCTGGATTCGAGGCTCAATAACCTCGTTTGCATGGGTGTTATGATAAGCTGGTAGCTTCAGCAAATGTGCACGCACATTACCGGGCTAGCTTTGCTTAAACCGACAAGAGTAGGGTAAATTGAAGAGTGATAATAATGCTGAAAGACCGATGGAGGGGAAAGCCTAAAAAAGACGCTCAAAGGAAGCTCGTGCGGTATAAGGAATGGATCTGCATTGATTGTGACAAGATGTTTGAGCTGTCAACGAGACAATTTTCGTTGACGAGGTGTCGACTAGTAGAGGAGGTTGACGAGCGAATGTAGTAGACAGTTGTAGAGGAAAGGATCGAAGAGAGTGAGAAGACTATCAAGGAAAAAAGAGGTGCTAGAGAAAGTAGTGTAGATGTGTTGTTAAGAATCGCCAATGGGGAGGAGATGGGCGTTTGGTGTAGTAGGTTGCATGAACGAACTGGCAGCTGGCAACTTGGTAATGCAGATCTACAGCCGGCAAGCAGCGTACAAACTCGAAACACAAACATTGGAGACGGAGGCACACAAAGACACCAGAAGCTCCATCCTGCAATCATGGGGGCGCCTGCCAGGCTCATCAAGCCTGAATTCGCTGCGCATGCATTCTTCAATTCCATCGCAACCGAAGCAAACGTAACGGCCGGGCCAGACCTGTGCAACCGCAGCCCGACGCGAGGTTACGCACAAAAATGCTCAACGACGTACCTTGAATTTGCGACACGAAAATGCCACTTCGCTCAAACACTGTCGCCGATTTTACACACCCCAGAGGCCGAGTCGTCGAGGGATGTTGGGATGTTACCGCAAACTACCCACAGAAACGCACCATGCGGCGTCTGGATCGACATGCTCAACCTTGCTAAGCTTTTGATGAAGGCCCTGGGGCCCCTTATTAATGACCAAACAAGAAAAATTGATGGCTCTCGCTGGAGGGACCATATTGCGATGCACCAGATAGCTAAAACTACTCGACAGGGGTTTTTCGAAACACGAGCTCCGAAGCGGTGGTGGCGTCCCACTGTCCACTTTCCTACACTCGCAAACACAAGCAGATGATGTTCAACAAAGCCGCGTGCTGCTAAAAAACGACTGAGCCCAATCCAGTTACATCTCCAAGTGCCTGGATCGAGAAGGGCCTTTTTTTCAAGGTTGCAAAAATCGCTTGTTTGGTCTGCTTTACCTGCTCCCATGGATGATGGCGATCGGCAAACTGTGGCGGCGCCTGCTGGAGAATGACGACGTTGCATACGGCATGCCTCATCTCTGAGACAACTTCCGAGTTACTGATAAGTTGCCCAACGGGCCAAATCCTCCATGAAGACAGCCACGACCTTCCGACTCGATGCCATTGGACCCCGGTGTTTTGAAACCAAATCTATATGTGCAACTCCGTTTTCTCGTCTGCACTATATTATCAACAAGAGGAGGCGCTGCGACAGACGTGCGTTTCATCCGCCGACTGTTCAAGGCTCCGCGCCATACTCCGTAATAAGCGCCCCATTCAAGCAGCTGAACCGCGCTCTCGCGACCAAAATTAAAAGGTCCTCTTCTCAATCTGGAACGTCTCGCACGTGTAGTTGCAGACAATCGAGACTGACAAATTAAAGTTTGGTAGCACCAATTGACCATGACAGCCGCCACCGGGTACTATGGTTCCGCCACTCCGAAGCACCTTTTCGTTCGAACCGAGAGCAGCCTTTGAACTGATGAATGTAACAGTAAACACTGTCAAAAGCCGTTTTATAGGAAGCTGGTCTATTTAAAACCTTTGTCTATACTTTATCTGCAGAGTCCTTTTCCCTTGCCGGCGTCGTTATGGCAGGTTTCTCTTCTGGGACAATGCCCGACCTCCAGCTTTCACCCCATTTCACAGTGGCCATTAGGACGCCTGAGCTAATCACGAGTAAGGCGGTATTGATAGTCAAGGTCCACCCAACACCAATACCCCGAATCATGGGAAGCGCAACCGCGGTAGCGATGCAGGCCCCGATGTAGCGCACCAGCCAGCAGATAGCAATAATATCAGCGCTGAGCGACGGCGTGTTCTCCAAGCAGTATGTATTCAACATGGTCGAAGCGATGATTTGACCAATAGCCTGAACGAAGAGGAAAATGAGTGGTACAGGCATCCCGCCTACTGCTTTGTCAACTGTCCACCCATATATCAAAACGCCGCCACCCTGCAGAATGGCCAGAGCCGGAATGCCGGCGCGGAGTCTATCTTCAGGTATACGTCTACCGCGCTTCCTGATCCATCGCTTGACTGTCCAGTCACCGTATCTGCCGGCTATCATTGTGGAGCAGAGGCAGCCTGCGCCCGGCACCAGATAGAAGACGCCCGACAGAAGCGGCGAATCGAGACCGAAGCGTGGGTTCAGGACGAAGCGGATAGGGACAAGCATGCAGTAAAGCGCAAACAGTGTGACTGCAGAGGCGAAACTGACAGCCACCACGTTTAGGTATCGAAGCAGGCTCACAGAGCGGAGCGGATTGATCTTGCGCGCTATGGCGGCCATCTTTTTCCGCCGTGGGAGATGAGCCATGTCTGTGATCAGCTTATGGTGCGTCGTCTCGGGAATGAGGAAGAAACCAGCCGCCACGGTCGCTATGGCACAGCCGAGCTGCACCCAGTATATGATGCGCCAGCTGGCAAACTGGACGATGAGGCCACTCATAAAAGGACCAAACGATGGCCCAATAACGGTGCATGACAGATACCAGCTGATTGCGGTTGCTCTCTCGGTTGGTTTATATATGTCGCTGGATAAATAAGTCAGTAACGCATTGTATGGAAAGGTTTAAAAAACAGTAAGTGCCACGCTGAGGAGGGCGCGGGCATCAATGTCGCCAACTCTCGCGTACCTGATGATGACGTTGCCAAGAATGGTCAACGCAGACCCTCCGATTGCGGACAAGGCGCGAAAAATAAAAAACGCTTCAAGATTGGGAGACAGAGCAGTGCCTAAACTCATGCAACAAAAAAAGGCACAGGCGTATTGAATGATCTGAATAGGACACGGCCGGTCAGCACTTTTCCTCTTGTTACCATGCTCGTTTGTCATGATTCAACTTACAATCCGACGACCGTACAACTGGCTCATGGGGCCCCAAACAACACACCCAACACCTGTGAGGGCAATGTAGATGGCGTTGCTGATCTCGACGACGGTGTCTGTGGTGTGAAACGATTCTGTGATTTCCGGCACGGCGGGCAGCACGCTGGTGCTGGATACGAGGGCCACAAAGGCGCCGAAGCCGAGCACGGCGACAATGAGGCGCTTGCGGCCTGGCGAGAACTTGCTGTAGATTTCCTCGCCGTCTTCGTAAAATTTGTCGTCTTCGGCGTCGCTGCTGTCGTGGCTGTCATGGTGACTGCGGTTATTCGCGTCGGGACCCGATGCGGTCCGGTGCGGGCCTGACATGGCGGCGTTGTCAGCCGTCACGACGGATGGTACGGGCTGCAATACCCCCATATTGCGCAGACCCGGTCGGGTGTGTAGTTGTTTATGTGGTTATGTGCTGAGTGGAACTTGCCATCTGGGATCGAGGTTGTCTGACAAGCCTCTCGCATACGTTCAAAAGAGGGGAGTAGCTCCGGACCCAAGAGCGCAGAGCAATGCAGACTAGGCTTGATCAGTTGGACGATTCCAATAGGAAACTATAATCTTGGTTCCTCGCTTCAATTTCCATGCTAGGGCAATCTTGAGGAAGTGAAAACGAAGGGGAAAATTTGATGTAGTCGAAGGTACGTCACGAAGTATTTTTTTAAAGGAAAAGTGCGAATTATTTTGATGCTTGTTTGCTCTAACGAAATGCCCAAGAAAACAGAACACAACCTTGTAGGGAAGGAGAAATAGAAACAATAGCCCTCCGTCAATGCAGACGGGGGGACGTTGCTAAGTTTTTAAACGGCCGCGGCCATGGCTTGCCGGGTCGGCCTTCGCACCGGCCGGACACACCCGAGGCGCCAACCAAAAGCCACCGAACCCAAACTGTATTTACCATCAGGTACGGTGGGGGCGAAATGATTTTCTTGTCCTCTTTTGGACATCTGAACTTGCCATCAGTCCCATGTTTCCTCAATTATTAATACAAACACCATGGAGAAGAATTCGGGTTCTTTGTCTTGCAGTGCCGAGCAAGGAATGGCTAGTAAGGGCCAATTAACTAGCTCCCGTAGCGGGGCTCACACCGCCCAAGTAGCCGAATACTTACGCTGTTCTTCTCGTCTGTGCCCCCGAGAACCGGGGGCGCTGGATGGTGAGCACAGAAGAAGCCTGCCGATCGATTGACGCTTGTGAAATAGTTGTGTAATTGTCAAAAAATAAAAAAAAATAAAAAAAATTGCTTGCCTCGACGGGCAAGGAGCAAAGAGAAGAAGAGAGAGAGAGAGAGAGAGAGAGAGAGAGAGAGAGAGAGAGAGAGAGCGAGAGAGAATGGTTCTGCCAACCCGCTCTCAGCCGGAACTGTGCGATTTGATAGAAACAAAGGCAGAGAGAGAAGATGAGACGCCAAGCCGATTGGGCATCGGAACATGAGCCAATTGCTGTCCGATATTCCGCAGCGCCGCAGCCCTTGGGCTCACACCACACCCAACGGGGCGCGCGCCTCCCAAATTCGGGCTACCGAAATGGGAACAGGGCCGATTGGTGATTTGACAACCCAGGCCAAAGGGGAAAAAAAGAGAGAGAGAGAAAAAAAAGAAAAGACAAATCAAGGCAAAAAAAATGGGTTTTGCTCGATGCCTTGAAAACAATTACACCGGCTAGAAAGACCGACTTTTATTCCTTGTTCGCATCCAGGGAACAAGAAAAAAGTTAGTCCGAGTCCGCGGATTTCCCGACGAAAACGGCGGGTGCCGCCTACCTGGTTGAGTTGAGTAGCCGTCTTTGAACAAAACACACCGTTTGCGAAGAAGCCGAGCGACGTCAGTTGTCGAATCACGACAACGCACAGGTCTTGAACCGTTAGAATTTCGGTATGCCGCGATCGGATGCTGAGCCTGAGCTGTTCAATGGCCATGGATCCATGTCGCTTCATACAAACATTTCGACTTGGTCTGATCGAGTCACGGCCTGTCTAGTGTGCTTGCATACTCGCCTCTGTCTCACCATAACGCCGTATAATCATAGTTACTCCCCTGCATGACAGAGAAACGTGGACTTGATTAATTGCATTCTATGCCTTGGTATATCCCAACTCCAATCTCGAAAAAGAAAAAATAACAATCTCCAACGCCTTGCTTCATGCAAAATGATACAGACCTAACCCATCATTTTCCTGCTTCTGCAGCCCACATCTTCCTGATATCCTGCTCTCGTTCAATATGCCAAACATGACTCTTCATAATCCTTGCGCTTACATGAGCCTTTGCACTCGTTCCTGAATCACGCGACTGACTGGCTCGCCGCCTCGCTGAATCACCACATTCTCCCTCCCTCCAATGGTCACGATCCGGAGCCACTCGGGCGCAATGTCCTTGGCAATCAAACGGATGCACTCGATGCCTTCTTCCTTGGACGTGGGCACGCGCAGCGAGTCTCGTAGCTTCTCGACAATGGCAACCATGGTAAAGGCCTGGCGAGGCAAAGACGCGGGGTTGGAGAGGCTGAGCATGGAGATGGTTGATGCCACGTCGACAACTCGGTTCAGCGCGCCGCGCCGCTGCAGTTCGGGGCCAGTCGGCGGAAGCGGCGCGTTGGCGGCAGCCAGCTGCTTGTGTCGGATGCGGTCGAGGAGGCCCATCTTTGTCCCATCGGTGTTGAGAAGCGGCGTCGCCGCGGCTTGCTGTTTAATCTCCTTTTCGTGCTGCTTTGCTGCGATGCCGCTTTTTAACTCTAACAAAGCTTTGATCCCCCTGACCAGTAGAGCCGCCGTCTTGACGCCTGTATTCATGTCTGTCAGGTCAGCTTGGGGAAGCTCTGCCAGTGAAAGCCCCTCAAGCGTCACATCGACATCCGTCATTCGATCGGTGGCCTTTTCCGTGCACATGTTTCTTAGATTGTCTTCAAACTGCTTGCACAGCTGCGTCTGATTGAGGGCGCCGCCAAGGTGTTCAGCGCGTAGCTCGACGCACACTCTGCCCTTGCCGTAGTCGGCGACAATAAACGGCGATTGGATGCCACCTTGCTGCGTGGACGACTCAATCGCCACGCACCGACGAATATCCTCAACTGTAACCTGACGCTTGCGCCACGAGCGCGAAATGTTGGGAGCCAGTTCGCGAATGTCGAGGGGCACGTTGCTGCGGGTATGTGCCATCTGCATGACGACCGTCTTGATGAATGCCCGGTGCAGACGCACCAGCTCCGCGAGGTGCGGCGGAAAGGCGGCGTCGATGCCGTCGTCGGCCGCCGACTTGGCCTGCTGCTGCTTGGTATAAAAGGCCTCGATCCTTGACTGGCCGGTCTTGGCCTCCTGCCGCGACTTGCTGATGACGGTGGAGGTGGTCGGGCGGTGTGCGGCTTCCTTTCTCGAGGCAGGAGCCTTGGCGACTACCTTGCCCTTGGTGGTCCTTGTCGGTGGAGAGGCCGCCTTGACCGGCGTCTTTTGTGAATTTGTAGAGAATGCAGGCTCTGTGCGTCTGCAGGCACGCTTCTTGCGCTGGGAGATGTCGACATGTTCGTTTCTGTGGGCAGCTTGCCCGTCGTCGTCCTCGTCGCTTGGGCTAAACGAAATGTTGCGGCGAGTGTACGCGCCCGCGTCGTTGTCCAGAGGGGACGGAGCTTTGCGCTTCTTGGATGGCGTCGTCGTCGCCGTCGTCAGGCCGGCGGCGACAGTGGCCTTTTTGGCAGTTGCGTTGGACAAGGTATGGCTCTTGGAGATGCGGGTGAAGGCGGCGATGGAAGGAGCAGGGCCCTGCTCGACCCCGAGGGGCGCTCTCGCTCTTGCTACTCGAGGCATCTTTGATGATCAGACCGAGCAGTCCGGAAAGAACGACGGTAGATTAGACAGGTTGGTGTGCAAAGCAGGTGCGCGTGTATCCGATGCAGTATTAATTTGATCAAGGATAGCGTCGACGTAGTTTGCTTGTCGCAGATGAATGTACGAAAAGTTCAGTTTAATTCTTTTGCAATGAGAAGAGATTAACGCATCGCACAAGGGATTGTGCAAGGGCAATTGTCTCGCGGAATTGAAAAGCGGAGTCTCATCGGTTGGCTGGGAGGCGACGGGTAGCATGACAAGGCGGGACGCGACGCGCCCACGACGCGTTTTTTTTGGCGGTTCGTTGCGCGTTGAGTGGTGTTGTGGTCGTGGGCCGTCACCAGGTACAGAAACTATTGTACAGCATCTCTGCTAACATTTAAAATCCCATCCAAGATTAAATTCTCGTGATCAAGTATTTGACTTGCAGACTTGACAGGCGCGCAGCTGCTCTCAGCATCTCCATGTGAGTGCATCGTCGCATGTGCTTACGTAGATGCTGTTGGCACTCATCTCATCTTCCATTTGCCCGCCGAATATAACTAGAAACACGGCTTATGGACCCTATGAAGATAATGCTTAACACCTTTGACGTTTTTACCCCGGCCGAATGGGGTCCGATCGTAGAATGCGATTCCGTCCGAGATGGCCATGTGCCATTTCGCGGGCTGACATGTGAAAGTGAGCCCGAGCAGCACTTATCAATAAGCAGACTTGTTAATTAACTAGTACATGGCACTTATTATTTTAGCGACAGCAATGGAGGCGACACAAGGTTACCACCACTGCAGCATCGGATCATATCGGAAGTGGAGTGCTTCGACCGAATCTGATTCACGACTCCGTCAACGGCAGCTCTTATCACCAGCTGCCGCAAAGCGTACATGGGCGTCACGCATGCGCAGTTGACCGACATTTCCCGAGTCTCGACTTGGACTATCACGAGCACATCACACTGCTGTACCTGGGGATTATTTTGATTGTCTTATTGCGTACATGTGCTTGTACTTGATATCCGTGGTCCCTGAAACTAGCAGCCTTTTGCACAGTCTGCTCGAGCCGATGCACCTGTAACGGCTCGTCTGGTTTAAAATTCCATCTTTCTGCCTTGATATGCCCCGTGACGCCGATGAGTAAACACTATTAAAATCAAATTTGGCTGTCTGTGTGATTGCCAGCTGTTTGTAGATGGGACGGGTCGTTCCCAACGCTCGTAATGATCGAAAAGAAGACAAAAGATTTGACGAGAATATGGCGTCCGACTGCGCTCAGCTCTCTTATGAGCGGGAAGGCTTGGGCCAGCAGTCCGGTCGGAAGCTGACGGGACTGGGCGGCGGCGGCGCGGGAACGGTATAGTCGTATTCAAAGATTTGATGGTTGGGCGTGGTAGGTCGCTTGGAAGTGGTGCAAGATAGAGATGCGCTGATGCCGGTAAAAAGGTCTTGCGAAGAGGGGACTCGCAAGGCGTTCTTCTGGGGAGCGTGCATCAAGGGCGCGGAAGCTTGAGCGGAAGGCATCATGAAGCGGACAGGAGTTGGCTGAATAAGAGTAGACATGTTAGGCGAGAGTCTGAAGGCGAATCTCAAGACGAGTAATGCTTGTATGGTATAGGGGAGGAAGCAATAGTGAATATAGCAAAGATGAAAGAGAGCAGCAGAGGTGGCAACGTACGAATAGGCAAGTATGTATATATAGCAAATCTTGCGTGTAGAGTAGGTATGGGGAAGGACAAGAAATATGTGCAGCTGATCTCAAGCCAGGTTGGTTGGCGAGTCTGGCGTGCTTTCAGGTGCGACTTGTTGATTTGGGTCCGAGGCAAGCTTTGGGGCGGCTATGTGCGAGTGAGTGATGGGGACGATCGGGCCGGACGTATAGGTACAAGGCCAAGAGGCGACCCAACGGGATCTGAGAGCAGTTTGAGTGATGATTCAAGCCGGAGAATATAGATGTGCCGATGAAGCGTCTAGTTGTCTTTTCTTCTTGTTGCTGCTGCTGTTCTTGTTGTATGCCTGCCCTGATTTGGCGTGTACACTTTATTAGGGAGAGACGGAGAGAAGGAAATGGTGGCGCAATGTCGCAGTGCGTTTTGCTTGTTTGATGTCTGAGAGAATGGGAGGGAGGGGACGAGATGCAGAGGAAGTGTGGGAGTAATAAAGAAAAAAGCAGCTTTTTACCGACATGTTCCTCTCGGGCTGGCAAGCGAAAAAGGACGGGAGCGGCAAGTCGATCCAAGGTGGAAGGAGCCTCAAGGAGGGCAGGTAATCAAGCCTGTTGGCGTTGTGCCCGTACAGCCGGCTTCTACAAGGACCGG
>JAEIJG010001013.1:0-15224 GCA_037289395.1 Beauveria scarabaeidicola
TAATTATAACTATTTTTATTATTCTTTTTTAATAATATATTATTAGATTTTTATTTATTATCTTTTAAAACTATAAATATATTCTTACTTTATTTTTTAATATACTTTATTTATTTAATATTTTCTTTATAAGTATTTATAATACCTCTAAGATTATAATTATATTCTTTTTTTATTACTATAGTATTAAGGATATCTCTTTTTATATATCTAGCCTAGACTAGTATTAGTTTTTTACTTAAGACTTCTAATATATTAGTAATTATAAGTATTCCTTTAATTTCTAGTATACTATATAGTTATATTACTTAGTATACCTTTTCTTATTTTTATAACTATACCTCTAGGTTATTTAAGGTTATAATTATAATTTTTAGTATCTCCTTATATTAGTATATAATATTATTTTTTACTATTAGGTTATTAGATATAATAATTTTCTTAAGTTCTTTAATATACCCTTTTAAAGTTAACTAACTTAGGTTTAGAAGCTTATTATTTATTCTTAATCTAAGACTTAATTTAATTCTATAATATAAATTTATATTAACTATCTTAGCTACCTAGGTTTAGACTTTACTAAGATTATCTTTATACTTTATAACCTTATTTATCTCTTTTTTATATCTCTCCCTTATATCTTTATATATAAAGGTTTTTAATATTATATTAAAAGACTAAATATTATTTTTTAAGATAAATTAGTCTTATATTATATCTTCTAGTTTAATATAAAAATCCCTCTTAGTATATAATATATTAAGATCTATATATTTCTATATATTCTTAGTTAAGATATAAGATTTTAATTATATTAACTATTTATACTAGTACTTAGTATTATAAAGCTTTAGTCTAATATAAGATACTATAGTTAAGACTTTATTAAATATCTTAAGGATTATTTAATAATAGAATTAAGGAATTAATATATAATTATATATAAAAAAAAAAGAAAAATATAAAGAAGTTTTAAGTATTTAAAAGAATATAATAAGTAATAAGTATTTCTTTATTATTTACCTCTTAAGCTTATAACTCTTATAATATAACTAAAATAAGTCTATATAGCTTAATTTAAGTTATAATATAAGAGTAATTTATATAAAGAGATTAATAACTAGAATTAAAATTAAAAAAGTATATATCTTATAAAAAAATTATATATATAAAAACTAGAAATTATTTTCTTTTTATAGTTAAGAATTCCCTTATTTATCCTTAGTAATTCTACTTATATATAAGGTAATTCTTTTCCTTAGTACTAGGAATCTAATTCCTAGTTATATATTAGTGTCTAATCTTACTTAGTTATATATAACTTATAGATCACTTAATTACTTATAGAGACTCCTTATCGCACACCTCTTCCGGCACTTCTATTCGTGCCACACACTCTGTTTATTGCAACAAAATCACATGATAACTACTTGTAGGCGTTAGTGCTCCCCGCAAAAGCAAGAGATATCTTTAACGATAGAACAAAGCCTTCTTTTTAGATAGAAGAGATCTCTTTATTTTTTTTTTGAAATTCTGATTCTATACATGTAGGGGATCTTTTTTAGATAAGTTATGATACCTCTGGGCTCAACACTCGGAGCGGGCGCGAGGGCGAGAACTCGCCCGTAGCGCACGCGGAGCCTTTCGTTGTGTCCTAATAAATCCGCTCTGCACCAAAGCGTTGCACTTGATCACGAAGCGCACATTCAGCCTTCTTCTTTGGCCCCACTATTGCTGCCCAAACAGGTCATAACTTTTTATACGATGGTAACACCTCACCCCCCTTTTTAAGTGACAAAAACGCCTTTTTTTGTGTGACAATATGTGTGACAATACAATTAGTGGTCAGAGATAACCTGTCCCAGATCCACCAAGTTGACCTGTCCCAGTTTGATTCTGCCGATGTTTCCCCGATAGCAGGCTTGTACTATGACAAGCTAGTGTAGTTAGTAGTTAGTCACCTAGGTTAGTAGTTAAGTTAGTGGTTAGTGGTTAAGTTAGTGGTTAAGTTAGTGGTTAGGTTAGTGGTTAGGTGTTTAAGTTAGTGGTTATTATTTAGGTTTACTATAGTATATTTAGTGGTTAGTGGTTAGGTAGTATTTGTGTTAGTGATATGTACTGGTACAAGCATCATCCTGGGGAAACATCGGCAGAATCAAACTAGGACAGGTCAACTTGGTGGATCTGGGACAGGTTATGTGTAACCACCTTTCGTTGGCACGTGCGGCGGCGTCGGTGTCGTGACTTGTCGTCGTTTTAAAACAAAACCTGAAGATCTTCTTCTCATCTGGATCAAAAATTATGTGCCCCTTGTTGGTGTCGGAAGCAAACAAAACTCTTGATTAATAGACGTGCACGAGAGGTGGTTGCTGACCTCCTCCTCGAAAATACCGTACTTTAGTGAAAGCCTGCAGACATTCGAGAGCCAGTGGCGGTGATATAAAGAAGCTTTCACCTCGTCAGAGATAATCTAGACAGTCAGTCACGTAGTCTCGAGAGCTAAAAGAAACTATGAAGCGCTGTGCCTTTTTCCCTTTTTTTTCGTTTTTTTTTCTAGCTCTCCTTTTCGCCAACGAGAGAGCAATTTTATCAGCCAGGTTCCTGGCCGCTCCAACAACAATACTTATCTGCTTCTGTAAACTTCCTACCTGCCCACTCGCTTTCGACATCATGCAATGCCCAGGCTCGGCGATGGACAAAAGCCGCTAAAGTCCGGTCCGTGCCCGCGCGCGCCGGCGCCGTCCTGTTCCCGATGAAGCGGGCGGCCCCAGCCTTGTTGCAGGCCAAGGGTAGTCCTGACTCCTGATGAAGCGAGGGATGAGAAGTTCTGGTCGGAAAAGACACAGACATGGGGCAGTGGACACGGGAGCGTCGTACAAATCGCCCAATGTCTTGCTCTCCCTTGCCGTACGTAGCACCCGCATCGGGCTTGAACTATGTAACATTTTGTTAGTTAATAAGTGGCCACCCAGCCCAATTCAGCCCAGCCCAGCCCCCCTCAACCAGCTGTCCTTGGGCCATGGCCGACGTCACTTGAGCCGCGGTCCCTGCGCAGTCTTGTTGCCTTGTTGCATTCGAGGGGTTCGTGTCGTGTGCGGGTTGGCGTTGGATGGTGGCAGGGTGCAGGAGGAGGGGTTGCAGAAAAAAAGTGTGTAGCGTGTTGACGTTGCTGCCGCGCCCAGGCCAACTATTTTATATCCGAGTCGACAGTCAACATCTGGCCACTTCTCTCCCTTTGGCTGTTCTTTTCTGTAAAAATTCAACAGCCTCGGCCGTTTTACCATTTGGACCCTGTTTCTCAGACAATTGATCCTCGCGCTATTTTTTCATTCGCCATTTTTTTCTTTTCAATCGGCCGGCTCAGCAAGCAACAAAGCCGGGCTGTCTGCCGCCCAGTCAAACTCCGACCTTCTCCGTTCGGCTCGGCTCAAGCCCCTAATAATAAAACTTTGGTTTGCCTTGTTGCGATATAAACCCACCCGGCTAAACAAGCTTCGCTGCGCAACGAACGAGCTTCCTCGTAAATAAATAAATACTTGCTGCTTGCTGCTTGCTGCTTGGTACGTCAACGCCCCGGAAACCCCGCTCGTCTGGATACAGGAATGGGCATTTCGTGATTCTAGGTAATTGCTAATCGTTTTGTGGTTCAGTCTTTTTTCGTTTGCTCCTCCTAAATAAGTCCTGGCCTGGAGCCCCTTCCCGCCGTCGTCGGCCCTCCTCTTTTCCGCGGGTGTGCCGCCATCCAAACGCCGTTGCTTTACGCGACGCAAAAGGCCTACACACCGTAGCCTATATACATACTAGTTGGCAACAACACAACAACGCACGCACGCACACCACCCCCAAGCCCTGTTTTCCGCCTTTTCCTGCGAGTCCAAACGTTACCCCGCGTCTTTCCGAGATTTCTGTTTCTTTTTTTATTTTCCCTGTATTTTTTCTGCGAAACCCCTCCCCTGCGTGCTTGCCCCTCCTTAAGATCGACCTCGCTTCCCTTTCCCTTGACCATGAGTGCCTCCATCTCCAGACTTGTTCTTACATCCCGCGCTGTTTCTCGCACGTCTTCCTTTGCCCGTCCCACCTTTGGAGCTTTACAGACATATTGCCCCGCCGCTGTCCGCACCATGGCTACCTCGCACAAGATCAAGGTCAAGAACCCCGTCGTCGAGCTCGACGGCGATGAGATGACCCGCATCATCTGGCAGAGCATCAAGGACAAGTTCATCCACCCTTACCTCGACATTGACCTCAAGTACTACGATCTTGGCCTCGAGTACCGTGACCAGACCGACGACCAGGTTACCATTGACGCCGCCGAGGCTATAAAGAAGTACTCTGTTGGTGTCAAGTGCGCAACCATCACCCCCGATGAGGCCCGCGTCGAGGAATTCAAGCTCAAGAAGAGTAAGTTGTCCATTGCCCATATTCCATTGTCTTGCCCGAAACTTCAAGCTCCCCGTCTCGACGAAACCCCTGCTACGTGCTCTGCCGTCCCAACCAACGCTGACCAACACCCACAGTGTGGCTCTCGCCCAACGGCACTATCCGCAACGCCCTCGGCGGTACAGTCTTCCGTGAGCCCATCGTCATCCCCCGAATTCCTCGCCTCGTCCCCGGCTGGAAGCAGCCCATCATCATCGGCCGCCACGCCTTTGGCGACCAGTACCGCGCAAAGGACCGCGTCATCCCCGGCCCTGGCAAGCTCACCATGGTCTACACCCCCAAGGGCGGCAAGCCCGAGGAGATTGACGTCTTTGAATTCAAGTCGGGCGGCGGCGTCGCCCAGACCCAGTACAACACGGACGAGTCCATCACCGGCTTCGCCCACGCCTCCTTCAAGCTCGCCCTCGACAAGGCCTACCCCCTCTACATGAGCACCAAGAACACCATTCTCAAAAAGTACGATGGCCGCTTCAAGGACATTTTCCAGGAGATTTATGACACCACCTACAAGAAGGACTTTGAGGCCAAGAAGATTTGGTACGAGCACCGCCTAATTGACGACATGGTCGCCCAGATGATGAAGAGCTCTGGCGGCTACATTATGGCTCTCAAGAGTACGTTTTTCTTTCTCAGCGCGGCTTGACTTTGTATAATATGCTAGCTTCGGCCAACGCTAACATGCCCAGACTACGACGGCGATGTCCAGTCCGACGTCGTCGCCCAGGGCTTCGGCTCCCTCGGCCTCATGACCTCTGTCCTCATCACGCCCGACGGCAAGACATTCGAGTCCGAGGCCGCCCACGGCACCGTCACGCGCCACTACCGCGAGCACCAAAAGGGTAAGGAGACGTCGACCAACCCCATCGCCTCCATCTTTGCCTGGACCCGCGGCCTCGTCCAGCGCGGCAAGCTCGACGACACTCCCGACGTCGTCGCATTTGCCGAGGCCCTCGAGCGCGCCTGCGTCGACACCGTCGACATCGACGGCGTCATGACAAAGGACCTCGCCCTCGCCTGCGGCAAGACGGGCCGCGAGGACTACGTCACCACTGGCGAGTACCTCAACGCTGTCGAGCGTCGTCTCAAGAAGAGCTTCAGCCAGGGCAAGCTGTAAAAAAATGAAGAATCAACACCCGAAGAAGAAACCAAAGAATGAAGATGAAATGAAACCCCGAAACAAAGAAATCAATATTCAACTGACCGCGTTACGTTTTACGTCTTTTGGGAGGGGGGGGGCCTCTGTTGCAATCCAAGAATATGGAGCAATTCCCCCCCCCGGATACGACGCTGAACGCAGACCCGCACAGATGTGTGCTGCCTCTCCGGCATCGGAAGCACGCCACATGGTCAAAACAGCCAAAGAAGGACAAAAAAAATAACGCATGGCGTTTATACAAAAAGAAAAGGAAAAAAAAGCGTGTGTGACGGAAGAGGACGGGATTGATTATATACCAGGTGACAATTTCCTACCATATCAGCCCCCAAAGACATGGGTTTTGAATATACATCATTTCAAGCATCTCAACGTGCGCGCTACGCAGCGGGATCCTCCATGCTCATATTTTGGCATGTCAAACTTTTTAACGCCTCGTAAGATTGAAAAAAAAAAACGTGTCGCTGCTAAAAGTACACACACAAGACTCGCCCCCCTCAACATGTCTGGTGACGAGCTCTCTTCTGCATCACGGCTCCCTTTGTTTGCGCCCGTCCGCGTGTGCTTCCCTTCTCCCTCCCTTTGATTGCCTGCCAATGCGTTTTGCCTATTGCAGAAACCAAAATAGACTACATTATAGAGCAGATAATTTCTTTACTCCGAGAAAGAAGACTGTTCTTGAATTAAAAAGTAGAAACTCTTGGGAGTAACAAGAAGAACAATCGCTTTCGACTCGGTCATGTGTTGCCTGTATTCTGGATTTCTGGAAGAGCAGCTGCCGCTCTTGCCCCAATGCTACCAAGAGAAATATTGCCTCTCCTCAACGTAAAGAGCAGCTGCCGCTCTTACCCCCATGCTACCAAAAGAAATATTGCCTCTCCTCAACGTAAAGAGCAACGCGAGTCGCAGACTGACGGTCCAGACAAACAACACTGCTACTCGACCGCCTCCTTCTTCGCGCGGCGTCCGCCGCTCGGCGTGACGTCGGCGTCGCTCTTGCGCTTCTTCTTGGAGGGTCTGCTGGCCGAACCACCCGGTCTGTATCCGGCGTCGTCCTTTCTCTTGCGCTTGCCACGGCCGATGGGCGTGCCGTAGTCAGGTTCCTCTTCCATGCTAGCATCCGCGTCGCCGCCCTTGTCGCCTTTGTCGCTCTTCTCTACAGTAGAAGCGGCGGCGGCGGCATTGCTCACGCGGGACGAGACGCCGCTCGCGCGCTTGACACGAGCCGTTGACTTTCCGCCACGCTCGGCTCGTCCGCCGCGGGACTTACGCGCGCTGGCGCTGTTGCCGTGGGCGTTGGCGGAAGCTCCATCGGTACCACCACCGGCGGCAGCATCGGCGTCATCGTGGGCCTCGCCGTCTTGGAGGAACACCTTGGGGGCGTGTTTGCGCAGCCAATTCGTGACGCTGGTCGGGTTCTTGAGGTGCGGGTGAGAGGAGAGGTGGCTGTTGGGATGGGCGCGCGGGGCGAGCGTCGGGAGGTGGGCGTCGGTATCGAGGCCGCTGTCCACGGTGAAGATGTAGTCGTCGATGTCGTCGGGCGTGAGGAAGCTCACTGGGTGCGACTCGCCGGCACCCAGGGTCAGGTCCTCGATGATAGGCGCGTTGGCGCTCTTGGCCGCGGCGTAGTTGATGTGCGGCACCGCCGTCAGGAGCTCCTCGAGCTTCTTGAGGGCGGCAGCCTTTTCCGACGCATGGTTGCGGTCGATGGCCAGCGTGGGAGCTTTGACGTCACCGCTCGGCGTGAGAGCCACATCTATGCGCTTATCGAGGGGAATTTGGGCACAGTTGTTGATGTCGAGGAGGATGTCGAGGAGACGGCTAGAGTGTCTTTGGGTCAGCGGTTGTGAAGTCGGCATGAATGCAAATAAAGTAAAGAAAAGCAGCGTACTCGTTTTCGACGGCTAGTCGCTTTACTGTCGCCGAAGTCTTTGCTTCGTGCTTGTGCAGCTCTTCGCCGGTCTGCATCTTCTGATCGAACACGATGCGCATCTTTCGATACTTCTTCTTCCATGACTTGTAGCCGACGGCCTTGCGCTCCGCCGAGGGCTCCGTCTTTGGTTGCAGATCTTCCATTGCGGATGTGTTTCTGTGTTTGCGTGGAAAGAAAAGAAGGGGATGGCTGGGCGAGAGCTCAGCGCGTTGGGGATGCGACGCTGCTGGCGTGAACAAAAGTGTCCCCTGGTGTGGCTTCCGGCCGGCGCGGCGCGAAAAGCGCTGTTGGAATTTGACGATGAATGCGACGCGATAGTCGAGTTTCGATGAAAAACCGAAAACGGAAGATAGCAATGCGTCGCGTTTTGATGGACGTTGAGGCGGGATGAGATGGAGAGCTTGGTGAAATAGACAGGGAGAGAGGGGGGTGTGACAGATATGGAGAGGGCGAGAAAAGGGTTTGCTTGAGGCGGCTATAATAACCGGCTGTGAGCAGACACCATCGAGGGCGCTGTGGGTTATCGTCGCGCACTCTATTTAACTAGGCTGACTGGCCGAGTACGAGGCACCTAGGTAGGTAGGTATTTGTACCCGGTAGGAATTTTTAAATTTGACAGAAATTCTGCAAAATTCTGCAAAATTCTGCAAACCTAACACAAAAGAATTTCGGCTAGCCTTCCACCAACCTTGAAATCCGTCTTCTTCCACATTAAGCCGGGAGAAAAAGTTGATCGTCGACCGCACGGGCGCTGGCAAATCATCCTTGAGGCTGTCGCTACTCCGCCTTTTTAATGCTCAAAAGGGGAGCATAAGCATCGATTCCATTGACATTTCGACCATTAAAGTCGCAGATTTGCGTTCAAGGATTGGATTTAACACTTTTCTGCGGGACTACACGATCCAAGACGTCATACGGAAACTATTTCACGGTACATTGATTGTGGTAGGACATCGACTGGAGACGAGATACAATCATCGAATTGATGGCAAGAAAACATAGTTGGGAGTATCATGATGGTGTAAAAGAGCAAATTGAAATCTATATTATAAAGTAAACTTGTCACCTTGGGCTGGGGGGAAGGCTATGCCCTCAACCAACCGCATTATGTGGCGCGTCCATTTTTTGAGCGTAAAACTCAACACATTCACCAGTCTCCAAACAGCGAGTCAGCCTGAAAATGGCCGAATGAGTGACTGCATTGAGGTATTGATCTCGGCCGACAAAGAGCTGTCTTGCTGTGGACTAAACCGTCAGTCCCTTGGTCTGCTTGCCCTGCTCCTCCTCAATCTTTCTGACGTTGATGTTCTTCCAAGAGAAAACACAGACAAGACAGAGCGGCATAAAAGCGGCGCCTGCAATCACCATCAAGCGCATGACGTGGGCGTAAGCTCCGACAACGGCATCGCGCTCAGGTGTACCATCGAGGAAAGATTGTTGAATTCTCAAGTCACCGAAAATGACGCTGGAGTTGGCTTTGCTTGCCTCGGGAAGGCGCTGGTAGAGCTGGTCGGGAATCATGTTGTTCCACATGGCGCCGGCAATGGCAATGCCAATGGCCGCACCAACACCTCCGAAGAGACCGGCAATTGCATTGACGACAGCAATGTACTGGTGAGTTACGGGTGCCATGATGGCGATTGCGCTGCAAGAGCTGAAGACTTGGCTTCCCAGACCAACGAGGAATTGCGTCAAGACGAGCATGCCCACAGGCGCGCTGGGCTGGCGGAATGGAATGAGAAGCGCGGTGCCAAGCAGCATGATTGGCACGCCAGAGTAAGCCGTCCACTTGAAATCACCAGTGTAGCTGATGATGAAGCCAATGATGGGACCAAAGAAACAAGCGGTCAACGAAAAGGTGTTGAGAATGTAGCCGGCGTCATCGATGGGCTGTCTGTTGACAACCAGGAGGTAAGAGTAAAAGTACGTGTTCCAGCAGAAAGTGGACAGGTACATGAAGCCGATGAGCAAGCTTGATCCGATAATGGTTCCCTGCTTCAAGTAACGGAAGGGCAAGAACTGGACAGGCGCAAGCTTGGCCTCCCAAATGTAGAAGACAGGGAACAGAACAAGACCAAGGACCAGCAAAGCAATGATGTATGGGGTTTCCCATTTCTGAGGAGCGCGGGGAGCCAGACTAAAGGGCAAAAGCAGGAAAGACAAGGCGAACATGAGCACAAAGATGCCAACCAAGTCCAACTCGATGGTATAATACTTGAGCGACTGAAGCACCGTACGGCCTGATCGCTGGCGCTTCTCGACGATGCCCTGCTTGCGTGCCTTGCGGTACATGGCCATCATGAGGCCAAGAGCAGGCATGCAGCTGGCAATTAGGATGATGGTAAAGGCACCAAATGCCCAGCGAAAGTTGGACTTTTCGTAAAACAGCTTGCCGATGGCGGGGCCGGCGAATGCCGTGGCAATGCGCGGGGTGTTGCTGAAGCCAATAAAGATCATGCGGTTCTTGAGGCTAGTCATGTCGGAGATGATGACGCCAATCACGTAGCGAATGCCAACGTGGCCGGCCCAGTATAGGGTGTGGGCGGCGACGTAGGTCTCGACGTTGTGGGAGACGGCCTTCATGACCATGCCAATGACGCAGACCAAGAGCATGAAGAGAAAGCCCTCGACACGGCCCCAAATGTCAATGACCTTGGCTAAAGCCAGTGGTGCGCACCCGCCGATGATGGTGGACAAGATGCCTCCGATGTTGAGAAGGCCGTGCTGGCCGAAGACGGAGGTGATGTAAGGGCTGAGGGCGTAATCAAGGGCATTTTGGAGATAGTCGACAAACGAGATCAAATACAACCTGGAGCGATGCAAGTTAGAATTCGCGAGACGAGACACTAAACAACAGAAACCCGTTGGTTAGAGACTTACAGCGCAAACATGCTCCAGAGCGTCCATTTGGTCCATATGGTTGTGATGGCGCGAACTTGGCGCACACCGTCTTGGAAGTCGGACTCTGAGTCGGCATCATTCTTAACGTTGCCATCGACAGTAACGTGGGCTCCCTTTTCGGCGTCCTGGGCGGGAGTGATGTCCTGAGACTGATCCTGCCGCTTGTCTTGGGTGACGGCGTCCATTGTTGCTCCCGGGATTCTTGTTCTTGTAAGAAGAAAAAGAAGATTAATAAAAGTCAAGGACACGCGGCTAATAGATGTAGGCGGCCGAGGTTCGGGACAAGCTGCCTAAAGAATAGGCGCAAAGCTTTTTGCAGAATGGCCTGACCGACCCTCTGAACAAGCACTGTGAGAATTTTTTTTCTTTCTTTCTTTCTTGGAATGATGGACCACATCTAGATGGTCTATGCGAAGCCTCCGCTGAAGGGTTGCCAAGACAAAGACCCTTGGCAATAAGTTGGGAAGATACCTAGTTAGTACAGGCTACGGTGCAAAAGTGCTGGGGGCTGCTGAGGTTGGGGAGAGTGACTCGGATGGACGCCGAGGTCTACTGAGTCTATTTTCGAGCCTAAATTTTAGGCTATTGTACGGAGTACATACAGGCTACAGGTGATATTACAAGGGCTATGGGACATAGGTAGTCATCTGCGGTCACTCGGCTTTCCATCCGAGGACAATGTGACGCCGTCGGAATCGCTCGATAAGGAGCAGCGAGTATGTAACCTTGGCCTCCTCATCTTGCATTCTGTTAGAGCTCGTGAGCTGCCCTATCTGCCAATATCACACGCGAATTATCAATCCGTATCCACTATTCATCAACATCCATCATCCATGGCAAAGGTCCTTTTGGGTGAGGGCTCCTCTCTGCGCCACCCTTGTCTTTTTGTTGGGAAAGATCCATATCATCCTGCTCGGCAAAGTGAAAAGTTTTGAATGAAGGAGAGTCCCGGAATTTCGGCTCAGCTAATAAAAAACACACTGAAGCCACCGGGTGGCCAAGCTCCCAGTACGGGGGGGGGGGGGGTCTTCAGCGGGCGCGAGTCATCAGCGATTGATAAGATGGATTGATTAGATTTTTTTTTTCCCCCTTCAACTTGACCACGCCACGGCGCCAAGACCTGCTCTCCTCAAAAAAAGAAAAAAACAAAAAAAACGGCAACATGCCAGTAATTTCTGCAGTGCTTTTCAAAGTTTTCACGGGCTTGAGGATCTGCGATGCTCATTTGCTTTTCTTGGCGTTGCCACTATCCATTTATTGCCGCATACAAATTTACATACTAAAAAAATAAATAAAACACACGCTCAAACCCCCAAACATGTTCAAGTCAAGTCACGTCGGCCGAGCCTCGGCCGGCGCCTTTGCTCCGCCGAGTCATATTATTATTAGTGAGCAAAATTATCTGTCTGTAACTGCCAGCTAGACCAAGTAAATCCTTTGTGCATCCTCTCTGCCTTGTATCCAAGCTATAACGCGAAATTATAGACACACACACAAGTCACGAGCCCACCACGATGCCCTCAGCTTCACCTTTGCCCATCACCGTCAGAGTTCTGGTTGCAGGCGGCAGCTACGCCGGTATCGCCGTCGCAGTGAATCTGCTCGACCTCCATAACGGCGTCTCGCCCCGAATGAACTGGGAGCCCTTTGTAGCTAATAAGGATTGGCCGCAAATCAAGTTTGAAGTTACCGTCGTCGACGAGAGAGATGGTTTTTGTACGTCTTTATTTCTGCCCCTCGCGTCGCAAGGCATTATGATCCCCCCTCCCAAGCTAACGCTCTTTCACAGTACACATTGTCGGCGCGCCTCTTGCGCTGGCCGACCAAGCCTACAGCAAGAAGGCTTGGGTCCAGTTCAAGGACATGACCGATCTCCAGAGAGAAAACATGACATTCGTCCACGGCAGCGTGTCGCATGTAGACTGTGCGGCCAAGAAGGCGACCGTCGTCCTGCACGGCACCGACGAGGCCAAGACGTTCGAGTACGACTACTTTTGCGCCGCGACCGGCTACCGCCGCGTCTGGCCCGTCATCCCGCAGTCGCTGACCTACAAGGCGTACCTGGCGGAGACGGCGAACCACATCCAGTCGGTCGGAGCCGCCAAGCACGGCGTCCTGGTCGTGGGCGGCGGCGCCGTGGGCATCGAGATGGCCGCCGAGCTCAAGCTCTGCATGCCGCACATTAAAGTTGCGCTCGCGCATTCGCGTGACAAGCTCCTGTCATCAGAGGGACTCAGCGACGAGTGCAAGGATGTCTCCCTTGACCTCCTCAAGGACGCTGGCGTGGAGGTACTACTCAACCACCGTCTCGAGAGCTCCGACAAGGTCGACTCGGCGGACGGGGAGGCCAAGTACCTGGCCAAATTTACAAATGGAAACACAATCGAAGCGAGCGTGGTCATTGTGGGCGTTTCCCAAAGTGTTCCCGCCACTGAATTCTACCCTGCTGCCGCCCTAGACGCTGATGGCAAGGTAAAAATCAGACCAAAGTAAGCATCGTATTTCTACCCGGCTAGCCGAGTCTGCCGTTGCGGACACTCGCGCTTACATGCTACTCACAGCCTGATGCTTCCCAGCGAAGTGCCCAATGCCGATTCTCATTTCTGCGCGGGCGACGCCACCAAGTGGTCCGGCATCAAGCGCTGCGGCGGCGCCATGCGCGGCGGTCACCTCGTCGCCATGAATATTCACCAGCTGGTTTTGCAAAAGGAAATTGGCCACACGCCCGTATTTGAAGAGCTGGTGGAGATTCCGCCCATGATTGCCATGGCGGTGGGCAAAAAGGCCGTCTCATCAGGCCCCGATGGCACCCGCTCGGGAACAGACGTGATGGACCAGTACTTTGGACCGGATTTGTATCTATCAGGCAAGTTCTCCGCGGCGACAGCCACAAGTCATATTATGGAAAGTCAAGTTGGCTAATAAAAAACTCTAGGCTGCTGGAAATGGATGGGTATACAAGTTCGAGAGGGCATACACTTGTAGAAATTACACCAAGAAGCAAGAGACATGCGACCTATACAACATTCTAAACAGCGAAATTGGATAGAATAGATGATGTGTAGACCAATTGCTATTGATTTAACTTTCGCTTTTGTCGGCAGTGTCTCCCTAGTCCGAGCCTATAACACTGTGAAAGAGGCCACGTTTTTATCGCCTCCTACTAGTAAGGCCTAGATAACGAGAATTCCTTAAGTCCTTATTTCCTTATTTAAAGCGGGGGTTTTAAGCTCGAAAACGCGTTAGGCGTAATTTAGTAGTAAAATGTTTTTTCTAAAAAAACATTTTAATTTTCCGTTACCCCCCTAAAGTTATATAAATTCTAGCTTTATACTTTTTTTTAGTCTAACTAAATATATTAGAAAAAACAAAAGTACTTATAAAAAGAGGAGAAATAGACCTTATTTCCTTATTTTAAAGGTACTATTATTTCTTATTTTATAAAATAAGGATAATACTAAATCTACTAATATACTTAATAAAAATGCTATTAATAAATATATTAAGTAACTTATTAATAAGAGAATTAAATTCCTAGTATAATAAGCTATTAGTAAGGGTCTTAAGTATTAAATTAATAATATAATTAATAAGTAAATTAATATAATTTTAGTATAAGAAGCGTAAGAATAGCTATATATATTATATTAACTTAGATAGTTAGGCCCTAAGCTAGTAGTGTGTATTATTAAGAGGTTCCTTAAGGGGCTAGATATTATTTTCTTTAATAATTTCTAGCTTTAAAAGCTAGTATTTAGAATACTTATTAGCTAACTAGCTAGGTATATAGTAATATAGGGGTCTTAGAGGGTATTACTTAACTTAAAGGTTATAATATTACTTAATTAGTTAGCCTTTAGTTATATATAATAGTAGCTTACCTATTAATTCCTCTTATTATAGCCTAAGATAGGGTTTATTTTTACTAAGGGTATTAAGGCCTTATTAATTCTATATACTACCTTTATTACTATTCTAGAAAGTGATTTTATTAGTAAAAAACCCCTCCTTAGTAGCTACTTATAGCACTTTATAGGGTATATTAGTATAATAGATAGTACTTATATATATATATTTATACCCTTAAAGATATAGAGGCCTTAGTATAATAGGAAGTTAAATATTATATAAAATGTGTTATATAGTATTAGGCTTAATAGTATATTCTTATATATACTAATAGGGGTAGTAGGGTTAGTTAATAATGCTATATTAATAAGGAGGGCTCTAATAAATAGGAAATTTACTATACCTAACTATAGGTTTTACCTATATAACTCTAGGTTTAGTGCTATACTAGGGATATTAGTTCTTTTCCCTAGCGTTAGGTATTATCTTTAAGAGTAAAGGGCTAACTAGTAAGCTCTTTAAATAGTAGTAGAGCTATATAACTTATAGCACTTAAGGGCCTAGATATAGGTTAAGATTATATTTAGAAAGTTAAAGAAGAAGTTTAAATTACTTTAGTGCTTAGTACTAAAGTATAGTTTATAGATATAGTAGCTAATAGTATATATAATAACTAGCCTATAGAACTTTATATAATAGTATAATTTAAAAACTAGGGAATATTTTAAGGTATTAGTACTAACTATAGAAGAGTATAAGTAAGCGAGGGAGAAAGTGACTACTTTAAATACCTTAAAGCTAATTAAAGTATATTAGAAAATTACTAATAGTTAGTAGGAGAAATACTATTAAATAATAGCTACTTAAGGGATTCTAATTAGTTAGGAAGGCGGGTCTAGTAATAAAGCTAATAATAATAATAATAAAGATACTAGAAATAAAGAAGTT
>JAEIJG010001014.1:0-15221 GCA_037289395.1 Beauveria scarabaeidicola
GGGATGGCTCGGAAGGGGAGATTGTTCCAGTTCCGGGGCGAGATTTTGGTGGGCTTTTTGTCATGAAAGCCACAGGTAAGAGCTTTCAGGGCAGTCTGCGGCGATAACGTTTGCTGTTGTTAGCGTGCTTCAGCGTCTTTGTGCCCGTTGACAAGAGCTGCCCAGAAGTTCCAGCGGCGCTCCAACGCAACAGCCCCGCAAACTCTTTCACCGTGGACAGGGCATACCTAATTATTATAAATTACAGCAGCCTTTCGGCCTTCGCTCTTGGGCCTCAATCAAGCTTTGGCGCCACCCATTGACAGTTTTGTTGTCTCGACCGGTCCCTATTTCCTGATTGGCCAGGCCTGCCCTAACCCGGACTGCCCCTCCGAGCTCAGGCGCTGGTGGGCGCGGGGCAGGGTCTCCCCCTCCACCACCAAAAAAAGAAGAGCCCGCCTCTCGTGGTCACCCCCCGAACGAATCTTGTCAAACCTCGCCCGCCCACCGTGTCTCGCTTTCTCGCAGTGACTCAGACGACGCAAACTCCCCCTCGCTCGCCTTTGAGTTGACATATAAGCTTGGGCGAGTTTTTCCACGGCGAGAAAGAAAATATAGACGCGATCTGCACCTTCAACTACCCCGCCCTTCAGTCAAACGCTCCTACACAGCTTTTAAGCTCCACCAAGTGTCCCGTTTGACTCCTTTCCGCCGCAATGGAAGGTGTCACCGAGCAATCCAAGAGCGCTTTGAAGAAGGCCGAGAAGCAGGCCAAGATGGCTGCCGAAAAGGCTGCAAAGGCTGCCAAGAATGCTTCGAAGCAAGCCAACCTACCCGTCGTCGGGGGCAAGAAGACGGACGACATCATCGGCATTACCGTTACCAAAGCCGACAACTTTTCACAATGGTACCAGGAAGTCGTCCTCAAGGCCGAAATGGTTGAGTACTACCAGGAAATCTCCGGTTTCTTTGTTCTCCGTCCCATTTCCATGTATATCTGGAGCACCATCCGCAAGTGGTTCCAGGAACGCATTGAGAATCTCGGTGTCGAGGAAGCCAGCTTCCCCATGTTCCTTTCCGCGAAGTCTCTAGAGAAGGAAAAGGATCACGTCGAGGGCTTCGCTCCCGAGCTGGCCTGGGTCACTAAGGCGTAAGCATTTACTCGCCCGGCAGAGTTGAAAAATTATACTCACATATGTGTGCGCAGTGGTGATAAGGATCTCGAGGTCCCTGTCGCCGTCCGTCCTACCTCCGAAGCCGTCATGTACCCCTACTACGCCAAATGGATCCGAAGCCACCGCGATCTCCCTTTGCGGCTGAACCAATGGAACTCGGTTGTGCGATGGGAGGCCAAGCAAACGACTCCTTTCCTGCGCACTCGCGAATTTCTCTGGCAGGAAGGCCACACGGCGCACCTGAATGAAGAGCTTGCTGGTGTTGAGGTTCTCCAGATTCTCGACTGGTACGCTGGCATTTATGAAGAGCTGCTCGCCGTTCCCGTCGTCAAGGGCCGTAAGACTGAAAATGAAAAATTTGCTGGTGGATACTACACTACTACTGTTGAAGGCTATATTCCCTCCAACGGCCGTGGTATTCAGGGCGGCACCTCTCACTGCCTAGGCCAGAACTTTAGCAAGATGTTTGACATTACTGTCGAGGACCCCGCCAACAAGGGAAGCCACATTCACGTGTGGCAGAACTCTTGGGGTCTGTCCACCCGCGTCATTGGTGTCATGGTCATGGTCCACGGTGACGACAAGGGTCTCGTGCTCCCTCCCCGTATTGCCAAGCTGCAGACGATTCTTATTCCGGTCGGTATCAACAAGAACACGACTCCCGAGGCTCGCAAGCAGCACGAGGAGCAGCTTCTCGACATTCAGCACACTCTCAAGAAGGCTGGTGTCCGCGTCGACGTCGACTTCCGCGATGGTTACACTCCTGCGTGGAAGTTCAACGACTGGGAGTTGAAGGGCGTTCCCCTGCGCATTGAGTTTGGTCCCAAGGATGCTGCCAACAAGGTCGTCTCGTTTGCTCGTCGTGATACTGGTGAGAAGGGCACTGTAGCTCTGGATGAGCTCAGTACCAAGATCCCCGAGCTGCTCGAGACCATTCAAAAGGACATGTATACCAAGGCCGAGACTTCGTTCCGCGAACACCGTCTCAAGATTACCAACTGGGACGAGGTTCTACCCGCCCTTGACAATAAGAATGTTGTACTCATTCCCTTTTGTGGCGACGGCAAGTGCGAGGACCGCATCAAGGAGCTCACCACTCGCGTAGATGAGCAGCCTGATGTTCCCGAGAACCAAAAGCCTCCCACGATGGGCATGAAGTCGCTTTGCATTCCCTTTGAGCAGCCCGAGGGCATTGTTGCTGGCGAAACCGAGTGCTTGAACCCTGAATGCAAGGGCAAGGCCGGCAAGTGGACGATGTTTGGCCGCAGCTACTAAATTGCCCGGGACGCGTCTCGGCGAAAGAATTATGAAGCCGGTGTTTGTATTTGACAGTAATATTTGTTGCGAGGCATATCTGTGGCGATGTGGGGATGAAGCACTTGAACATGTATTGGCGGCGTTTACTTGACTCATTGTTTTCTTGCCGGCATTAGACTTGATGGTCATGATAGAGTGCAGAAAAATATATACGAATTGACGAGAGATGATGCTTTGTGAAATATGTATAGTTGCAACACTGCACCAGAAAGACTTGAGATCTCGAACCAATACAACGCATGACTGTTGCAGCTTCGAACCAATGCAGCGGATGTGCAAGTCTCGAACCAATACAGCGCATGACTGTTGCAGTCAATCAACACCACGCAAACTTTTCGTTGGCGATCCATTCCACGTCATCTACCGAGCCGGCGCCGAACCAGCGCAAACTGGCCAGACTGCTCTCGTCACGCTGCACGATCCTGCCCTCGAGCTGCGGCAGCCTCTCCCGAAACACGGCCGTCACCCTCGCCGACGGATTCCACATCTCGACACTGCCGCCCCCGCAGCCCGCAGCCTCGCGCCTCGCCACCTCCATGATGCCGTCGAGCGCCTTCGCCAGCTCGTCGTCTGACGTCTGCGCGTCGTCTTCCACCACGAGCCGCAAAAAGTGCAGGACCGTCACGACCGGGGACGACGACCCGCCGGACCTCGACCGCACCCAGAACGCCCAGACGCGGCGGGCGTCGTTGCCGTCATCAGCGTCGCTGCCAGGCGGTGGCGTGTACAGCGCGCCGCGCACGCGAGGGGTCGTCGGGTCGAGGAGGTGCCGCAGCATGTGGTCCTCGCGCCGAAAGTGCCATTCAAGCGTCGCGCAGTCGGGCAGGACAGCGACGCGCAGGGTGTGGCCGCCAGCGGGGGCGATGGGGCGCGAGAGCTGCGCGCGGAGGAGCTGCTCGTCGCGGGCGGTGAGCGCCTCGAGGTGCAGGTCGGTGAGCTCGGTGATGCGGGCAGGCGTGGATGTAGGTGGCACGCCGCCGCCGCCGCCGCCGCCGCCGCCGACGGGAAACGCGAGGTGTGTGTTGCCCATGGGCTTCCACTGATGGTTCGCGTAGAATCGCGGCCCGATATCGGAAAAGAGCACCGAGAACCTGGCAGCCCCCGGCGCGGCTTCTTCCCGACGCGCGAGCTCCGCGCCGAGCAGCGCCATCATCCTGCCCGCATAGCCGCGGGACCGGTGCCCCTGCTCCGTAAAGACGCTCGCCACGCCGTGCGCGACAACGTCGGTGACGCTACTACTCCCGTCCGGGCCCGCGACAATGGCGCGCTTCTTGATGGTCTCGCAGCTAGAGAGGACTGGGCGTGGACTGTCGGCGGCGGCGGTGGTGAGGATCCAGGGTGTTAGGCCGCCGTCGCGAGCGAGCGCCGTGGTGAGCAGGTAGTCCTCGCGCGCGAGGTACTGCGCGAGGGTGAGGCCGCGGCCCCAGGAGGGGTGGGTGACGCGCCACGCGTGACGCTGCTCGGAGGGGGAGGCGACGGCGAGAACGACGGAGGCGGAGGCGGCGTCGGGGAGGGATGAAGTCATGATGGAGGAGCAACCTTGCTGTGTACACGGCTGGTGGACTTGGGACTTGGTTAAAGATTAAAAAAAAAAAGAATTAGATGCAAAAGGGTCTAGTTATGGTAATGGATGATATGAATGAGACATTAGCCTGTTTTGTCACAACCAAAGGGCGCGCCGTTGCGGAGAGCTTCCCTGGCATTCTGGGTCCGTAGGTAGCGCTGCGCTCGCCGATGACTGGCACTGGACCTTGCATATATCGTGAGTCATAGCATTCAATCAACTAGAACTGAAGCATTATAGTAGTCATTATACCGCTAGAAGACCTTGACTCGAATTCCCTGGTTGTTGGATTAAACTTGTAATGACATTCTTCTTTGCTGACCAGCAGCTTCCTCCTGACAAGACTCCAAATGTAGAGAGCAACGCGATTGAAGAATGTTTTTGGCCATGGTGAATGCCTCCTTCATCTTGCAGTATGTTACCGCGTCCACTAGCAAGCAACAGAGTTGCTGCGGGTGCCAAGTAGCCACCACTGGCGTTTTCGGCTCCCACCGACGCTCACTTACACAGAATCTGGCAATTCCTTCCTGCTCTTCGAGTCGTCGATGCGATACTCTGCTTCAAGTAGACAAGAAATACCAAAACCAACCACTCAACTTCTTTCTTTTTTTATCTTTTTTTTTTCCCGTAGCACTCCTTCTACACCTCTTTGCCACGACATTGGACGGGCTCCTGCGCCAGGGCATGTTCAATGAGCTTCTTGTAGTCCACAACGGCGCGATCCAGATCCCCCACCGTCAGGTGCTCGTGGTCCGCGTGCGCGACCAGTATGCTCCCCGGGCCGTATAGATATCTGGCATGGTTTCCCTCGAGGCCGGGAACATCCGTTCCGAAATTCACCACGCACGTCTCGAAGCCTACCGTTACGACGACTGTCAGCAGCTGCATCAAACCACCCTCCAAGAAAGCAAGCAGGTTCACGTTACCTTGTACATCGTAATCGCACGGGACGGCGCCAAAGCTGGCACCCCACTCCACGGTAAACGCCTCGGCGTCCACGTCTCTTAATATCTCGAGCATCCTCCGCTTGACCTGCTCGTGCCCGTCGGCCTGCGGCCCCGTCGCCACGCGCAGCACCAGCGACGCCTCCGCCGCCTCCGGGATTACGTTGCCCGCCACCCCGCCCCTCATCACACCGACATTGACCGTCGTCCGCCCGAAGCGCTCGCTGCTGCCCAGGTCCCCGTCCAGCAGGCCCCGAAGCGCCCGCACCATCAGCTCATTGGCGCTCTTGCCCAGCCACGGGTACCCGCTGTGGCCCGCGAGTCCCCGCGCCCTCACCGTGCAGATGATGAGGCCCTTGTGGCCCCGCGCAAGCTTGCCCTCCGTTGGCTCACCAAAGATGGCGGCGTCGAAGCCTGTGGCCAGCGGCAGGCGTGGGAGCGCCGCATCCGAGGCAGCGCCGCCGTCGCCGTTGCTTCGCGCGTTGAGCACACGCGAAAAGTGCCGCATGCCGTCCCCGCCTTCCTCCTCGCCGACAACGTATAGCAGCATGACGTCTTCGGGCCGGACGCGTCCCTCGGCAAGCAGTTCGTCCAGGGCGACAATCTGTGCGGCGACGGCGCCTTTGGTGTCGGAGCTGCCGCGGCCGTGGATCTTGGTGTCGACCGTGACTTCACCGCTGTCGATGGAATAAGGTATGTGTGGCGGTACTGTGTCAATGTGCGCCGTGACGAGCAGCCGGGGAGCGGTTCCATCTTCCGCAGAGGATGCTTTGCCCTTGGGCCAAGCGAGGACGTTGAAGCGAGGGCGGTTGGCCGGTGTGTCGCTGCGATCAGGTAATACCTGTCGACTGGCCTGATAACCATTCTTTTCAAGATGTGCGACTAGGAATTCGCCAACTTCATTTTCGCGGCCAGTGACAGAATCAATCGACACAAGATCTCGATGTAAAGCCAAGAGCTTTGTGCGATAAGGCGGGGTCACACTCATGCTTACTAGATTGGCCTTGCTGTTGGCCTTGCTGTTGGCCTTGCTGTTGGCCTTGCTGATCAAAAAGCTTGGACTGGTGACAAGTCATGAACTAGCAATGCAGTTTCCCGTAGTAATAAGTTTCATTACTCCAATATTCCATTGGAAATCATACCTCGCACTGAAACGACATGACGATTCGGACAATCCCGCATCCGCACACATCAGCCCCGGCAAAGGCGCCATTCCCGCCGCCACACGGAGTTCCGACAGCCTCGCTCTCAACGCATCATTCAATATATACATTGGGGCGAACTAGTGATCATAGCGGAATGATTCCTCGCCATACGACAAACTATGCATAGTTATGCGGATGGAGCCGGATTGTCATCCCTGTGCGCTCTTTCATCCTCACGCAAGGCTCGCAGCACAATGTCCCGATACACGTCCGAGGCGCCCCAAACGTGAAGCTTTTGCAGCACTTTTGAAGTGCTCAGAAGAATCTGACGACTGCCCTGCCTTGTACAAATGTCGGGTATTTCGTGCATTCGAAGGACGAAATGATCTCCGCCGTGATCAATCCACTCTTGTACGCAAGCACCCTCAGGGCTGTTCTGGTCTCCAAGCCAGTCCAACTGGCACACTCGCCGCTGGGTAGCCGCTCTGGCAGGCGAGGCCTGTGAGGAAGCCACCGGAGTGGCGGCCCGGATCAGAGGCGCCATGGTCCATAAGAGCAGCCCGGCGCGAAAGGCGTCATAAGGCTCGCGCGGCATGTGATATGGATACAATCTGGATATTGACAAAAGTTGCGCGCCAATTCGGGCCATGCGACGGGCTTCGACAGGATATGTCTCTCCCCATGCACGCAGCCGCTCCGCCGCGACTTCCCGCACATGCTGATCTCCTGCAGCTGCTCCTCTACGCCATTCGGTATCCAGGTGGTTGCTGATCTGATCAGCAGCAATAATCTGAGCGACAAGAGAGATTCTGGTCCTATGTACAAGGCCATGGAATTGTCGCTCCTCATTCAACCCACTGAGTCCGTTGAAGGACTGCGCGCCAGCATTGGAGCATTCAGCCCCGGACGCACTCGCGACAGCTTCCAATGGGGTTGTCGCTGCGAGAGTCGCTAGCAGGGAAAGCGCCGTGTCCATGTCTTTGGCAGGGACCGAGTGCGTGAACAGCTCAGGCATGGGAGCCGAGCCCTGTAGCGACAGGACGCAGTCGCGATAGTCCCATACTGTGCGCAGCAAAGTCGTAGTCATGAGAATGAGGTGAAACTCATCGCTTTCTTCAGCGTTTTTACCCATTGGCGGCCTCGCAGCCGATATGGACGAGTCAGGAGACAACGACTGGGCTGCATCAGACCCCACTGCACTGTCTGAATGTCGTGCTACGAGGCGTTCCAAGGTCTCTCGGAACGACGCATTTCGTGGAGGTGCGCCGTTGTTCCATGGCTGCAATGATGCCCATGCTCGCGAAGACTCTGCCTCCCAATGACTGGTCGAAGCCGGCAAGTCGACTTTCATCTCAACCAAGGAGAGATGCGGCCTGCAGTTCCGATAATACGTGGCTGAAGCATCAAAGATCTTGATACAACCGCATTAATGGTGTCAGCAGTAGAACGACCTACAACGAACACGTACTTGCATCGCATACTCGCCACCACCGTGTCAGGAATGCTTACATATATTGACCATGCCAGACGGCGCAAGCGTTCGGTTTGTATCCACGACAACCACTGCTCTTGCACACTTGGGGCTCCGGTATATTTATCCGAAACGGCTTTAGGTCGGCGATTTGCAAACAAGCCAGCGGCGCGCGCGCTGGCGACGACGAGACTCCGATTATTGTCGCCAAACTCAAACAGGCGTTTGGCACCGCTGCTGTTGCTCAGCACCGACTGCAGCGTTCGCGCCGCAAGGAACTCGTAACTTCGTGTTACCATTGCATTTTGTTCACTCTGGATGGCATGTTACTTTTCACGTGCTCGACGAGCGAGGTGTCAGAGCTCAGCAGCAAAGGTACTTACCATGCATATAAATAAACGGCGCAAAAGCTCACAGAGTGCCTTGCTGAATCCACGAGCGTTGTCAAAGCCGGAATAAAGGACGCCAATGGCACACATTGATAAGGTGAGAACAGGGTATGCACCAAGATCGAACGTAGGCCGATGAATCATCGGCAGGAGCTTGTAAAAGATCAGATTAGCAGCTGTAAGTAGTGAAGAATATTTTCTACAGTAGGGGGAGTCAATACCGTGTCGAAATTAGCAAAGTATAAATCGATGAGGTAGTCAAGCTGAGGGGCGGATGGGAATTCCACTATCGACATGGGTGTCCAAAGACCTTGCGTTAGAGGTAGCCGCAAGTAATTCTCCAAGTTTTTGCGTGTGGCATATGTAGTTGGAGGAATAGAGAAATGAATAGGAAACGGTTCTTGTGGCCCGCCAGCCAGCGCGGGAAGCGTCTTAGTAGCCCGTTCAGGCTGCCGGTGTCCCGGTATTGGTGATGAGGGTTTGTCCAAAGTTACTGCCGTGCGATCGGATTGCTCTCCGTTACTGAGTTCGTTCGAAACAGGAGCTGGAACCTCGCTGGCGGTGGAATTCGAGTAATATAGCTGCGCGTCTGTCTTTGGCAGGACACTTCCAGGTGGGACTGCACCAAATGGAAAATACAAAGGCGCGTTGACCGTGGTTGCAGATGCCATGGGTGAGATCGGCCCAGGAATCATGTTAAGAGTGGTAGTTGGAGATTGCCACTCCCAGGATGAAGGACTGGTATATGTTGGATAGAAGTCTGCCACTCCGATGAACTGATCGAGGGCCGTTTGCGGCCACCAAGCTGCCTCGGGCTGTTGCTCCACGGTCCCGGAATCATCAAGCAAGGGGTCTGTATAGCTCACGTCCATCTGCGATGTGACAAGCTCGTTATTCAAAAGCTGTTGGTCTGGAAACGACGGGTTGAATAGCGTCGCCGTGGTTGTAAGAGGAAATGGCCCTGCGACACCTGATACAACATCACCGGTTTCGGGGCCTTCTTGGCAAGTGTGATTCTCCAAATCCAAGTCATCGCTACGAGGTTGGAGCTTTTCGCTTGCATATACACAAGTTAGACCTTTGATGTCACAGCGTTCGCAGGAAGGGACCTCCTCGCTGCACTTGGTCTTTGCGCTGTCATTTCCAAAATGAAAGAGCCGTTAGTGATTCGACAGCAAAGGTTGAATTTCAAGACTTTAGTTTAGGAATGTGTTGGTTTGGGATACAACGGCAAGTTGCTGGTTGCTGCAACATGGCATTGACATGACGGGGCTTTGCCGACGGACCGGGAACAAGTGACTGAAGCATTGGAAATAAAATGATGCGTACCTTGCACAAGCCAAACAGGATCGCTTCCTATTTTTTCGACCTTTGTGGGCACCATCGTGAGTCCGGCCATGGCGCTTGAGTGAGTCACTGATGCAATACGATCGTCAGCAGTGTAGTGTGGCCGGCGAGGGCTAGCAGGCAGGGTACAAAGACTAACCTCCGATCAAACCGTCTTCCGCACAAGGGACATATGTGCTTCCCAGGCTCGGAGCGGTCACCGTTCCTACGAGACCTTGAGCTGGCTACCATGACAGTGTTCTTGGCGGCAGGTTTCACCGGCTAACAGGACATGGAGCATTATTGTCGGAAGACGAGTGGTTTGGGAAACACCACATTCTATTCCGGGGCAGAGGGGGAAGAGCGTTGGTCCAAACACACAACTGTTGGATCACGTGTGGGGCGTCAACCTTTGCGAGGCGTTGAGAGGCGTTCATGTGCGGGCGTTGGTGTTGGCCATGTTTGCCTCTTTGCTTGCCCTTGTTGAAGCTAATTCCTGTACCAAATTAGCCGCCTTGCGAGGGTCGTCCCCCCTTGATTTTTCGAGCTTGGGTTTACAGATGGATCCTGTTGGAAAAGAATGAAGATGGAAATCGAAAATGGGGGGATTGAAGAAGCTGATAGTTGGTTGTTCTAGTTGATGATGATTGTTTTATGCCTTCGTCCCATCACTGCATTTGGGGATGATGGGGGGGGGCAAGCGATGATGCATAAAATGGGGCCATTGCTGCATTGTGACCAATGGGAGCCGGGCTTGGCTTGTTGCGCCCGCGATCGCCACAAGAGGCTGGGCTAGCCGCAAGTTGCAAGTTGCAAGTTGCAACACACTACTTTGTTCTTCTGGCCGGAGTACTCCGTACTGGTAGCGTACTGGTATGGAGGAGTTTAATCAACGGTCGAACGATCAGTCGAATCCTGCGCCTCTTATTATTACTTACTAGCCAATGTGCCACTTGCTAGCTGCCACGCACTCGCCTCGGTCCTCACCCCCCACCTGCTGCGTCCCCCATCAAACGGTCTTATTATGGCCATCCGGACTACGCATCCGAGACTGCGGTGGCATCATGCATCGGCATCGGGGACATGTCGTGTCACCCTTCAAATTGGCCCCCTGCGTTCTGGAATACATCTACAATTCTCTCAAAGTCGTCGTGGACCCGCCACTATGCCTCCGAGAAGAATCAATGTGGTCGCCGTGAGCCCGCGTTAGTTATATATCATGTGTCTGCTTATTCCTGCGGCTGCAGTGTAGTAGTTAACGTTAGCTGCTCAAGTCTCAGCCCCTATAAGCGACTCGAAAACCTCGATCATTACGGCCCGGGATCGAAACACCAACGTGGCAATGGCAGCACCTACTACAGAAGCACCACCAACAGAGTTTGCTCTTCTTCTATTCAATGGCTTTCAGGCTCTTGATGCGTTTGGGCCTTTGGACGCGCTGAATCTTCTGTCTCGAAACGGCAAAGACAGCAACCGCAAGATTTCCCTTTCCGTCCTGGCCGCGACAAAGGATGCCGTAACGACAGCAGCCCCAGACGCGCACCAGACTATAGAGCAATGGGTCTTGCCTACGCACACCTTTGAAAATGCACCGGACAATATCGAGGTGCTCATCATTCCGGGCGGCCAGGGCACGCGCACGGCAGAGACAATCCAGCCGGCGGTGGACTTTGTCCGTGAGAGGTTTCCCAAGCTGCGCTTCGTGCTCACCATCTGCACCGGCACGGTTATTCTCGCCAAAGCGGGCCTGCTCAACGGCATCAGAGCGACTACAAACAAATGCGCATTTGAATGGGTGGTGGCGGCGTCCAAGGAGGGCAGCCCCGACGTAGAATGGGTACGGCGGGCGCGGTGGGTGGATAGCGGCAAAATCTGGACGGCTTCTGGAGTTACGGCTGGCATGGACGCAATGTTTGCCTTTGTGGCTCAACAATATGGTGAAGATGTCGCCGAGAGCATCGCTGTGACGCAGGAGTATTCGCGTCACACTGATTCTACCAATGATCCATTCTCAAAGGTAGATTATGCTGAATGATGAATAGAGAAATGGTCTAGAGCAAAGCGCATCGCATCACCCTTCACGTCTTTTCCACCACCTACGTTAACTACACGAGTGTAAACTGCCCGTGACCTCCTGTGCTTGTCAGGTATCCTGTGCTTGTCAGGTAAAAGGTCAACAATCAGGTGCTCAGACAGGCAAGCAGGTCAAGTCTGAAAGGACAACATAATTTAAGAAGAATGACCAATCATTTTCATCGCCATTCATTTTTTGCTCTTGAGCAAGAGTTGGCTAGCGGCCGTCATCGGCGACGTAGCTAAACTGATGTGAAAGTTCCCACCGTTACACCCGCCAGTTGTACTACAGCCTGATTGCTGCTTTACAGGAGCGGAAAATGCCCACCAGATTTAATGGCATTGGAAAATATTAATTAAGTGGCTTTCGGAAAGGAGGTGGTGGTGGAGGGTTCTCAATAATTACTAATTGAATGCACCCGGAGCTCCAGGTGCATTCCGCGCCCTGTTCATCAATGGCTCTTGCCCTGGCGGGAATCGCATCTTCCCGAACCCGTCGACTCCGTGTATGAGGGTTTATTTTGATAGCTTCCGATTTACAAGTCCTTCTTAAACCCGGCCAGGTACTATATCCTCACCCTTTGAGCACTCAACTGGCGCCGCACTCATCGTCCGTTTTCTGGCAACCATTCATTACGAGGTACACTGTCGCAAAATGTTGGCCACTGCTTCAAGTAGCATCCTCAAGGACTGTAAGACTACTCCCAGTTCTTCCGTCAACTTGCGAGTCAGCCTTACTGTTGATGATCTTTCCCTCAATGGGCTGCTCTCACAGCCTTTGCTACCGGACCAGGCCTTAGTTGCTAGCTTCCGCAATCTTGAGTATGCAAAGATACCCGGCAGGTGGCACGAGGCTGTGCCTGTCAACTTGAAGGACTACCCGCGCGGCGAAGTCCAGGCGGTACAATGGGGACCACGGCCGCCGCAGTCGATCGATGAAATGCATACGTTCACGGGGCATCTATATCCGCGCCTCTCCCATTTGGATCCTACCGATGAGCTCAAGTGTCTCAACCTGAATGTCTATGCACCTGCGATAGCGTTGCCCAATGCCTCTGTAGGGCAGAACGGTTCTACACCTACACTGCTCCCAGTGATTGTCTGGATTCATGGTGGCGCGTTCCGATGGGGAGATGGCGGATGCGAATGCGGTAAGTTTGGCGCCGATTATTCCAGACATGTATTGAAGCTGGTCTCTGGGCTATAGTAAGGTGGAACGAATCTTCTAACAAATTCTCTTATTTGCCGTAGATGGACAATACCTTGTTGCCCGTTCCATGCAGACCCAGCAGCCTGTGCTAGTCGTTGGCATCAACTATCGGCTCGGAATGTTGGGCTTCTTCAGCTCTGAGGAGCTACGCCAAGAAGCGCGCGATCGAGGCGAGAAAGGTTACGCTAATCTTGGCTTCCACGACCAGAGATTGGCACTACATTGGGTAAGTCAGTCCTTATTGGGGCTAAGGTTTTTTTTTTTTTTTCCAAAATCCTTCATCTCGCTTTGTGGCAACATTTCCAGGCGTACACTAACGCTTGTCTCACAGGTACGAGACAACATTCACTTCTTTGGTGGCGACAAGTCGCGCATCACGATCGCTGGAGAGTCATCTGGTGCCATCTCGGTCCTTGCCCATCTCCGCAGCCACGAGCCAGTGGCTCGCAACGCACTACTCATGTCTCCCGCCACTGTAGCACCGCGTCCTGTTGCGGAAACTCAAGTCACCTTTGACAAAGCTTGCGACACGCTGGGTATATCCAATGAAAGTGTGAGTCACAAGCTCGAGACGCTGAGGCAACTGCCTTTCGAGCGTCTTGACGAGCTTGGAGAAAACAGACTAGAGTTCACAGTGTCTGAGGATCCAATCTTTTTTGACAATTGGCCAGCTGGGAAATTCGTTGAGATTTCGTCGTTTCCGGACTGGGCGAATCGTGTGGTGGTTGGCCAACTGACGGAAGAGCTTGCGCTGATGGGCAGTGCCTGGAAGGGTCTGCCGCCTAGCAGTTTGCTGAAGGCATGGAAAAGCATGTTTACTATGCCAGGTTATGCGGAAGAGCTTTTTGCCAAGTATGGGGTAGCCGATCTGGACAGTGAAGTCGGCGCCACCCCATCGGTAGAGAATTCCCACGTCGCCGATGCCCTCGTGGAGTACCTTAATGACGCAATATTCGACAACGCTGTCCGCTCTATTGCCGAGACACAGTTCAAAAGTGACAAGTCTGCAGAGAAGGCCGGTCTCCCAGCACGTGCGGCTGACGTCCATGTGTACAGCTTCGAGCAAAAAGACACAATGGCGACCAATGCACTGCTCAAAGATCATGCGTACCACTCACTGGACAATGCCTTTTTCTTTTACTTCCCTGCTGTGACAAGACTTACAAACGACTTGGAGATACGCGCAACAGCAGATGCATTCAGCGGCGCGGCACTGAACTTGGCATACGACAACGAAGCCTGGCCACGGGTTAATGGACCAAACGATAATATGGCTCGCTTCTGTGGTGAAGCCAAAATCCCGACCCGGAAACTTGACACGCCGCGTTGGGCATCACTGGTGAATACGGAAGAAAGGCTGGAGCAATTTCTACAGGGTAAAGATCTTTGTTGGGACCCAAGGATTATTCAAAAGCATCTGCCAGCCGAGGTGGAAGAGACCCTGTCTAAAAGCGAGTGAATACTAGATAGATTTTGAAATAGAACCTATGAATACAATTATTTCCGTGCAGCTTCAGCCCGTAGTTGGAAACAGCGATGTAGAAGTGATGTCAAACTGTGGTGGTGGCTTGCCAACAGCCTTGACCGGGACAGGATCAAATAGATTGGCTTGCAACTCGTTTTTTGCTGTCTCTGATCAACTGACTTATCACTCTGGATGTCTTTGGGCTCTGAAGTGGTCGCTTATAAGGAGAAGAGGGAAAAATAGCGACAAATGTTTAAGTTGGGCTGTTTCAAAAGGTAGATACCGCTACTCTAATGTACCTTGTACTCGATTACTGCCTGGATCTCAGGGTACGTGTAACAAACGTCCTCGTCCGTGATTAAAAAGACAGGTTGAATATATAACAAGGCATATTTCCCGAATATCAAGATATGACAATGCTTCTCTTGGCATGCTCGAGGAAATGTGAAAACTGCAAATGCTGGATATTGTCAACGCCTATCAGAGCCCGACAAGACGGCGGCTTTTGGACAGCGATACCGGCCAGCGTCTTGTCAAAAACATGAATCCCCCTTTTTTCCATCGATTCAAAAATCCGGAGTTCTCCATCATCACCGCGTATTTTGCGTCAAGCTGTCGACTCATGAATTTATCCCTGCCCTGTGCTGTCTTTGCGGGCGCAGAGGCTCGCGCGAGTTAAGATTCACACGTGGCGCTTGCGGAGGGCTCGATAAGTTTGCTGGGAAGGCAATTTCACCCAACTTACGCCACCCGAGCTCGCCAGTTGCGCAGGAATTATGTAGGCGTATGGCAAGTTCCGGTCAGCATCATTCAGCACAGGTGTGTGTGTGTGTGTTGTGTGCGCCCGTATGTTTGAGGTTCAGTTTAGAAGCAGCAAAGGACAACAACGTTTGGAGGCTTTGACGGACCCGGTTATGATTGGCACTTTGTGTAATATCAATGCTGAATTCATTCTAGTTGCGACCGAAGCGCTTTTGCATGAAAGCTTCTTGATGTTGGTTAAAATTGCCAAACCTGTTTTTTTTTTCGGCCCAACTGCCGCTTCCCACAAACCCCTGTCTTGCTGGGCCCGTACGTCGTTGAAGAACTGGTGGGAGTGCATCACAGGCGGACGTAGGTACCCGTGAGTTGCGGCTGAAGGCAGGTCGACAATGGGGGGGGGG
>JAEIJG010001015.1:0-15207 GCA_037289395.1 Beauveria scarabaeidicola
TGGTTATTATTTAGGTTTATTGTTAGTAGTATATTTAGTGGTTAGTGGTTAGTATTTGTGTTAGTGATATGTACTGGTACAAGCATCATCCTGGGGAAACATCGGCAGAATCAAACTGGGACAGGTCAACTTGGTGGATCTGGGACAGGTTATGTGTAACCACGAAAAGAGGCCCGAAAGCCCCACAAAAAAATTGATCCTGTGCAACTTCTTTTAGCCAGACCTTGGCAACTTTAACAGCTCTAAACAAGCTGCCTTCAGAACTCTCCAGCAGCCTTTGAAGAAGAGCCGGCGACCATGTTTGCTGTTCCAGGCTGGTCTGTATCTGCGGACAGCCTCAAAGCCGAAAAGGCGGGCGCCCAGGGCGGGGCTACGGTTGGCAAGAAGCGTAAGAGATCTGGCCGTCCTCGAGACCAGGACGTCACTGCAGACAATTTCACACAGCTCTACGAGTCCGTCGTGGAGGGAAAGAACCCCAACGCCCCAAAGAAGAAAGACAAGTCCTCCAAGCGTCAAAAGAAGAATGGTGCTACAGAGGATCTCCAGCCCCAGGACAACGAAGACAAGTGCCCTACAGAGCAGGAGCACAAGCAGCAGGGCGACGGGAAGAAGTCAAAAGACAAGAAGGAGAAAAAGAAGAAGCGTGATAAGCACACAAATCAAAATGAGAATGGAGAGTCACAAGCCGCTGCAGATTCCAAGGAGCCAAAGACTGCTGCTATCCCTGCGCAGCTGCCGCCTGCACCGCCCAAGCTCACGCCTTTGCAAGCAGCCATGCGAGAGAAGCTTATTTCCGCTCGTTTTCGCCATCTAAATGAGACGCTATATACCAAGCCATCCGAAGACTCCTTTTCGCTCTTCCAGGATTCACCAGAAATGTTTGACGAGTACCACGAAGGCTTCCGCCGCCAAGTCAAGGTGTGGCCGGAAAACCCCGTTGACAGCTTTCTTCAAGACATTCGCAATCGTGGCAAGGTCCGCCAGCCTTTCAAGGGCAAGCCCGGCGCCCGCCCGTCCTCTCTCGCCACCTCGCCTCTTCCTCGCACGGGAGGTACCTGTACCATAGCCGACTTGGGCTGTGGCGATGCCGCCTTGGCACAGTCGCTGCAGTCAGACAAGGGAAAGATGCGCATCGACGTCAAGAGCTACGACTTGCAGAGCCCTCATGCGCTCGTGACAAAGGCCGATATTGCCAACCTGCCGCTCGAAGAAGGCTCCGTCAATGTCGCCATCTTCTGCCTGGCCCTCATGGGCACCAATTGGATAGACTTTATCGAAGAGGCCTTTCGCATCCTGCACTGGAAGGGCGAGCTCTGGGTGGCCGAGATCAAGAGCCGCTTTGGCCCCGTCCGGAACAAGTACACCCCCGTGGAGCACAGCGTGGGCAACCGCAAAAAGGTCAACAAGAAGGGCAAAAGTCCCGGCAATAGTGGCGATGCAGCTACCCCCATGGATCTAGCTGTCGAGGTAGATGGCGTCGAGGACAACCGCAAGGCCACCGATGTGTCTGCATTTGTCGATGCCCTCCAAAGGCGAGGATTCGTGCTCAATGGCGAGCGTTCTGAGGCCATTGACCTTTCCAACAAGATGTTTGTCAAGATGCGCTTCATCAAGGGTGCAACACCGACCAAGGGCCGTGGTGCCAAGGCGCCAGAACCTGGCAGGGGCAACAAGCCTTCGTTCGCACCAAAGATCGGGGATGAGGAGGGTAACGATATTAATGAAT
Organism: Beauveria scarabaeidicola; assembly: GCA_037289395.1. Classification (NCBI taxonomy): domain Eukaryota; kingdom Fungi; phylum Ascomycota; class Sordariomycetes; order Hypocreales; family Cordycipitaceae; genus Beauveria; species Beauveria scarabaeidicola. The sequence continues at coordinate 1,727 of JAEIJG010001015.1, forward strand.
CAGCAATCCTTAAGCCTTGTTTGTACAAAATTCGGTAGACGTTGGAGCTTCACAATATTACAGGAACCGGCGTTGCGCTCACGAAAGAAAAATCCAATTCCAAAGTCTCACATGTATCGTAGTTTATCATGCCTAAACTGTGCCCCTTACTTGTTTGCTGTCTGTAATTATTGAGCATCAACCAAAGAAGTGCCATGCATGTCATAACTGCGCCCGATCCTCGGTGCCCGACGGTCGTTGCCTGTATATTTACCAAAATCAAACTCCCAACGCCGATTCCAATGTGCGAAGCCTCCGGACGCTCTACTCACGACCTGTTTCCTCGAGAAAGAACGACGGTCCCTGTCGTCACTGCCATTCCACCTAAAAGAAGATGATGCCTGCCGCCACATCCACGTTGCCTTCGGCAGCCTGCAAGGCCTGGATCGCCTGCTCCCTCGTGGCGCCCATGCCCATCAGTGTCTCGATGTGCTGGGGTTGAATGGCCGGCCCAGCGACAGCAGGCTGGGCCGTCGCGGCCGCAGTCGCTGGTGCTGGTGCTGATCCGGGGGCCGCTGTTGTCGTGGCAGGTAGCGACGACGCGCCAGCTGCCGACTGCGGCGCGGGGGCAGATGCCTCGCTGGGCGGTTCAATGGCGCCAGATCGCTGTCCGATGGTGGTACCCGCAGGCCCAGGGATGGTGGGCTCATTCTGGTTGCCATCCTCCTCCTTGGGAATCTCTGCCTCGCCCAGAAAGGGAATCTCTTCACCCTGGATGACCAGCTTGTCCTTGGCAAGGTCAATGGTGGCCTGATACCGCTTTAGCATGTCAAGGCCGAGCAGGAGGTCCATACCCTTGCCCTCCATGACGGTGAAGCTGCAGGGCAGGTGCATGGCGCCGATCTTGATCTGGGCGGAGTGTACGCGACCGATAATGTTGGCCGTGCCGACACCCCGCGCGACACCGGCGAAGCGCGTATCGACGAGGCGCATGATTCCGCACGCCTCGGCGCAGGAGGGCGACATGATGGTCGCCTGCGCACCGGAGTCCACAAACGCCTTGACCTTGTGCCCGTTGACTTCGACATTGACGTAAAGCATGTGCACTCTTCCAAAAACTGTCACGAGGGGTGGTTGATTAGTTTATTCTCGATGCAGGCACGCAAGACAAGGCACTCACCTTCTGGGTTATGTTCCATGGCATTCTGCAGGTTTTCCATGACACGTTCTTGGCGAATCATCTCCTCGATCTTTCTCTGATTCTCGACGTTGAACGGATCGTCATTCAGCTGCTCAATTTGCCGTTGTCTCTCAAGACGCTCTCTCCGCTCGCGGTCCTGGCTTTCACGGAGGATGCCCGCAAACCGGGCGGGGTCATCGACAGCGTCCGCCAGCTCTGGATGTTGGCGCTGAAGCTGCTGACGCAGGTTCGGGTCACCGAGAACCTGCAGACGAATCATCTCCGGGTCGTTTGCCGCGGCGCTGGGCTGGGGCTGGGGCTGAGGGGGCGCCGGTCGAGCAGCCTGCGCCTGCGGGTTGGGGTTCGGTCGCTTGTCGCGCACGTGAACAGCCAGCATATCACCGTCATTGATTTGCAGTTGCTCCATCGTCTTCGTGTCCTCGGTCAGGGCTCGGCCGTTGTGGTAGATATGCTGAGCATCAGGCGCCACCTTGGCCTCGGCCTGGATCGACTCGCGCAGCGTGGAGAGCGCCATGTCGGGAAAGATTTCGAGCGTCAGGAGAGTGTCCCGGCCTTCCGCTTTGCGGTCGAATATGTTGAGTGTGACGCGCCTAGTCGAGAACAAGCTGGTTAGTCTGACAAAACCGAATGCCGTGTCGGGATCGAAATGGTCAAGCTCACATGGTGGCAAACGGAGGAGCGGGTTGTTAGGATGTGCGGGCAGGTTGAATGAGCGCTGAAAAGTGACGTTTCACCGGTGTCGGGGCGTATCAGAGGCGTGAAGGACAGCAATGGAACTGTACCTGACAGGAATCTCAGAGGCCGGGTTTTGTGATGTGTAGCTGGCAAGTGAAATCCGGCGAGGTGCCTATGGAACGGAGTCGAAATTAGTCGTCACTGGTCGCAGCCTGGTAACAAGGAACCAGAGGAAGTGGGCCAAAGGCAGTGCGGGAGCTTGGGTAACTATTTATCTTCTCGACTGTCCACCTTTGTCCCTTCCTGTTTTAGTCAATGCACGACCTGGTGATTCTTCTCAATCACCGCAACTCACAATATGTGGCGCATGGGCGGACTCCGCGAGATTCCTGCCGATTCTGACCGGAGAACGGCAGACTGCTTCAGTGGTGACAACCTGGCATCTCTAGCGTCCAACTGGGCATGCTAGCGGAGGCGGTATCGAGCGGCCAGATTCCGGAGCAGACCGGTTTAAGAAGTGCCCGAAGGATTCTGCTCGATGCACACCAACGAAGTCATGTCGTTTTCTCTGATCGTCGGCGTAGCAGCAGCTTTTATGGGCTGCCATGCAGCCACGATACGAGGCACCACCCACTCTATCCTCTACCAACACCTCACGTTGCTCAAGACACTACGTCAATGTGAGGTTACAAACAAATGCGGTGTACCAACAGTCTGCCCCCATTCCTATCCGAGAAAACGGGGCCGCCCAGGCGCATTGCACAGCGTCGGTCGGTCTGTTTCCCGGAATCGTCATCTGCACAGGGCCTTCACCGAGTGGGGAATTTAGGCACAGCAAGTCTGGGTATTCTCCTGTGGCTTGTTACAACTAATGGTTGGCAAGTGGTAGGCACTTGATATTGTTTGTTACATGAGCAACAGTCTGTGATTTCTGACCAGAGGTTGTGAAATATGCTCGGTGGGCTAGATGGGCGATCATAGGCATACACGAAGTTACTCGCTAGCACACGAAGTTACACGATATTACACGACACATACATGCAAGTATAACGCATAATCCACACAAGTAAGCACGAATTACTCGACAAAATATATCAATTGAAACCAGATGCGCCAAACACCATGCTGATGCTGCCTACAAACTAATGATAAACTGAAGAGCTTTGTGCTTAACTGCACAGGCCCGATTTAGCAAATACTAAGAGTTAGAGCCTCGATACCTGCTATCTATAGATGTTTTTCTTTCAAGCTTCATGACCTCGGTCGTCACTCTGCTCCCCCGGTATCCAGCCTACAGCCAATTAGTCGCTGGCCTTGTACTTGGCGCGGTATTCCTCAGTCTTCTTGATGTCCTCCTCAGAAATGAGGCCGCGCATGCCATCGATGACGTCGTCCAGTGTCACAATGGAGAAAATGGGGATGCCGTACTCCTTCTTCATTTCGCCAATGGCGCTAGGGCCGGGCTTAGAGTCGTCGCCGTCGGCGGCCGGAAGTTTCTCCATGCGGTCGAGGGCCACCACAATACCGGCAACAATTCCTCCCTCTTTTGTGATCTTCTCGATAGCCTCCCTCTTGGCAGTCCCAGCAGTCACGACGTCATCAACAATCAAGACGCGCTTGCCCTTGAGGCTAGCACCGACAATGTTGCCGCCCTCCCCGTGGTCCTTGGCCTCCTTGCGGTCAAACGAGTAGGAAATCTTGTCCAGGTTGGCGGCTTCGAGCTCACCAATCTTGATGGTGACGGCCGTGGCGAGTGGAATACCCTTGTAAGCGGGGCCAAAGACAATGTCAAATTCAAGGCCATTCTTCTGAGCCTCGAGGATGGTGAGGGCAAAAGCCTTGGCGATTGCACCAGCGAGACGGGCAGTATGAAAGTCGCCGGCGTTGAAGAAGTAAGGGGAAATTCTCTTGGATTTGAGCTCGAAGCTGCCAAACTTGAGAATTCCGCCGTCGTGGCAAGACTTGAGGAAATCCTTCTTGTACTGAGCGAGTTGCGACATTTTGGCGGTCGGTCGAGTTCTTTCCTTGGAAACCGGGTGAATGTGGATGTTCGGGAGAAGTAAGTGGTCAAGTTGGAGACCAGCAACAGGTATATGGGGGTATTGTGCACCGCCAAAAAGAAGAGAATTCTCCAAGAATTGACTATGCACAAAGACTGAAAATTACAAGTCAAAGAAATCAGACATTTATCTTCACGGGAAAAGTCTTACGGCGGACTTCGAAAAGTTATCGTGACTTGAGTAGGCGGGGCAGCGCAAGCGGGGTGGTATGATGAAGTATTTTTTCACACGTTTTGTACGTAAATGTACCTCATCCGCCAATGCCAGGCGTTCATAGGTCTATCGATAAGCACTTGGCCCACTGCCTGCCCAACTTTTTTTTCCTGTGGTGAGCCAAAAAAAAAATCTGACCGCCTTGCCGCTCGGAGACGCTCATTTAGAAAATCCTCTCCATCTTCCAACCACCAACCCCGGGCATTGTGATATCTTGCGTCCACGACCAGATCGCCCATCATGAAGACCACCTGGAAGGACATCCCTCCTGTCCCAACTCATCAGGAGTTTTTGGACATTGCCTTGAGCAGAACCCAGCGCAAACTGCCCACACAGATTCGTGCCGGTTTCAAAATTGGCAGAATTCGAGGTAAGAAGGCCCTGACTTTGCGCAGCCTCTCTCTCCCGCACGCCCGCTGACTCCTGCTCTAGCTTTCTATACCCGCAAGGTCAAGTTCACCCAGGAGACATTCTCCGAAAAGTTTAGCTCTATCCTCGAGACTTTTCCCCGACTTCAAGACATTCACCCGTTCCATAAGGATCTTCTCAACACCCTATACGATGCCGACCATTTCCGCATCGCCCTCGGTCAGCTTTCCACCGCCAAGCATCTGATTGAGACCATTTCCAGAGATTACGTCCGTCTTCTCAAATATGGCCAGTCTCTGTTCCAGTGCAAGCAACTGAAGAGGGCCGCACTTGGTCGCATGGCCACCCTCGTCAAGCGCCTGAAAGATCCTCTGCTGTACCTTGACCAGGTTCGCCAGCATCTTGGACGTCTGCCGTCCATCGACCCCAACACCCGCACCCTTGTCATCTGCGGTTACCCCAACGTCGGCAAATCGAGCTTTCTGCGCAGCGTCACCCGCGCCGATGTCGACGTTCAACCATATGCCTTCACCACCAAGAGTCTTTTTGTTGGTCACTTTGACTATAAATACCTGCGTTTCCAGGCCATCGATACCCCCGGTATTCTGGATCATCCCCTTGAGGAGATGAACACCATCGAAATGCAGAGTATTACTGCCATTGCGCATCTTCGGTCGGCTATTCTCTACTTCATGGATCTGTCCGAGCAGTGCGGTTACTCCGTCTCTGCCCAGATTCATCTCTTCAAGAGCATCAAGCCTCTTTTCTCCAACAAGCTTGTCTTTGTTGTCATCAACAAAATTGACGTTGCTCGTCCTGAGGACCTAGAGCCCGAGCTAAAGGCTGAGCTCGATGCCATTCTCAAGCCCGGTGAGGTTGAGATGCTTCAGCTTTCTTGCAACACCCAGGAGGGTGTTCAGGAGGTCAAGAACGCCGCCTGCGAGCGTCTCATCGCCGACCGTGTGAACCAAAAGCTCAAGGCTGGCACCGCCAGTAGCGGCAACATCGGCGGCCGTCTCGCCGATGTCATGGCCCGTATTCACGTTGCTCAGCCCATGGGTGGCCAGACGCTGGAAACATTCATTCCCGATGCCGTCAAGAGCCAGAAGAAGTACGACAAGGAGGACCCTGAGCGCCGCAAGCTTGCCAGGGACATTGAGGTCGAGAACGGCGGTGCGGGTGTCTACAACGTCGACATGAAGGCGGACTACCTGCTCAAGAACCCCGAGTGGAAATACGATAAGATGCCCGAAATTTTTGATGGCCAAAATGTATTTGACTTTGTCGATCCCGACATCGACGCCAAGCTGGCTGCTCTGGAATTGGAAGAGGAGAAGCTCGAGGAGGAAGGCTACTACGAATCTGATGAGGAGATTGACGACGACGAAGAGACCGAGGTCCTGCGCAAGGCCGAGCTCATTCGCGAGAAGCAGCAGCTGATCCGCAACGAGGCCCGTATGAAGAAGAGGCTCAAGAACCAGGCCATTATCCCGCGCAAGATGATGAAGAAGTCGCTGACCGAGTTTGACGACGCCCTCGACGTCCTCGGCCACGACACCACCGAGTTGACGGAGCGCGCCCGTGCCAAGTCGCGTCCCCGCGGCCGCTCCACGACCCGCAGCCGCGCCGGCACCGAGGACGCCGACGCCATGCAGGTCGACGACCCCAAGGCCCGCCTCCGCTCCAAGAGCCGCCCCGCCAGCCGCGTGCCCACGACGAGCCGCCGCGAGGCCGGTGTCGAGGACGAGGCCAAGCGCTCCAAGGCCGATCGCATCTCCAAGCTGAACCAGCGCAGAATGAACAGAATGGCCCGCCAGGGTGAGGCCGATCGTTTCATCGGCACAGCCATGCCCAAATACCTCTTCTCCGGAAAGCGCGGCATCGGCAAGACGGACTGGAAATAAAGAAAAAAAACGACCGAGCACTTTATACAAAACCCTCCAGAGAAACGCTACTGCGGCATTTCAGTATATTTGGCATCATGTTGGCATTACTATTTCTTCTTTTTTTCTTCTCGCATCGTGTCTTGTCGAGTCACATCTGCTTGTTTGGGAATTGGAGAAGGCTTCTTTCAAGACCGGGCTCTCGTTGGCGTTTTCGGGAGTTGATTGTGTTTTTCTTTGTGTGTGTGAAAGGGATTGCCGTCGTCGTCATTTTTTCGATTCCCATCACAGGGATTGCGAGAATTCATTGGCGAATGGAGACACTGCAGAGGTGGAAGAAGAGAAAAGCTAGACAATGTAGAGGGCTTTTTCATGATATGGAAATTTTTCGATGGTACTTGGGTTCATAGGTTTCAAGTCAAAAATTGATGATTATGAATATGATGATTGTGGCTCTGAATACACACGGTGGCGAGAACAGCTTCGTTGTTGCTGAGATGGGCATTTGTACTCGCAGTAGTGAGCGTGCAGTCAAGCAAGATGCATGAAGATTTTGTTCTTTTGTCGCTACGAATATCTGAAATGTGACAAAAAGTCCCAAATGAATCAATGATAGCCTAGCAGATCCCCTCTTTGATATTCTGTCTCCTCTTAAATGTGACCCTTCACACCTTGATATCAAAAATCTTGCCATGACTTATCGAATTCATCGTTTCCCGCTGTAAACTAAGTACGAATTATATGTGCTCGCTTATTGCTCATCAGCGACGACGATGCCCTCTCTCAGACCCTCGACTTTGAGCTCCTCGCCTGTGGCGCGGCGGTAGATATCCTTGACATCGTCGGTTGTAGTCTCGAAGTGGCTGGTGGCATCGTAGCTCTTGGAGATGAAGACGTTGTCCTTGGTACCATCGTCGTGGGGTTCGTACATGGGAATAGGAGGGCCCTAAAGCATACAAGGTCAGCTTCTCCGATAGGATGTTCAGCAGCTTCAGTTACTTACCATGAACTGCTCCTCGATAGAACCGAGGCGGTCAAGACCAGGCTGGAGCTCGAGGTGGTGGTTAGCCTCGGTCTCGGCAATGGTAGAAACGATGGCGACCCAGTAGCCCTTGGGGCAAACGTTGTGGGCGGAAGAAACGCAAGCAATATAGATATCTTTTCACAGTTAGATTATTATAGAAAAGCGGTAAGATAATAGAGACATACCGTTCTTGCGGCCGACCTGAGACTGAGGAATGATGAGCTGGCAGGAATCACTGTCGTTGGTACCAGCAAGAGGATGCTTAAGGATACAGATGGCACGAAGGACGTGTCCGACAACCTTGGTCTTGCCAGGGAAGTAAGAGGGATCACCCAAAACCATCTTGGCACGGGTCTCGAACTTCATCTCCTCGACACCGGTCATGGTGGCCTTGATGCCGACAGTCTTGTCACCCTCTGTGATAAACTCGGTGATGTGTGTGTTGAGCATGTAAGTACCACCGTAGATGGCAGAAAGACGGGCGAAACCCTGGGGAAGCTCGCCGAGACCGTACAGAGGGTAGATGTAAGGCGACTTGCCGTAGCGAGCCACGGATTTGCCGTAGAGGCGGATACGCTCGATGGCGTTGGGCGCCTCACCCTTGACGGTAAGATAGTCGTCGGTAAGATATAGAGCCATGGCGTGGCCGATGAAGTCCTTGGTGCCGGGCTCGAGACCGAACTTGTCGTATACCTCGTTCATGGTGCACTTGTTGAAGTCGAGGCCTGGGGAGACATGTTAGTCAGACGGGGCTGATGTTGACGGCCATCTGTGGCAATTTATCTTCTCACCCTTGTGAGTGGCGGGGTCCTTGGGATCGTAGGTGCCAACCCACTCGATGAAGGACTTCATGCGGCGCTTCTCGAAGAGGCCCATGAGGGGCGACTTGAGGGCCTCGCCAGCATCCGAGGGAACCTTGGCAACAGTAACCTTGGGAGAAGCACCCTGCTGCACAAAGCTGCCGGTGATCTGCTTGAATTCCAGGTAACGAGTGACGTCGGTAGAGACAAGAATATTGGTCAGCTCGCCAGAGGACATGAGCAGCTTGGGAACCAAGTCAATGTTCCAATCGTTGAGGCGGCCATACTTTTCCCAGGGCTTCTCCTCGGTGGAGTTGCCGTACTTGGTGAAGAGCTGATATTTGGTCAGTATGGTGATTGCAAGGCCGATGACGGCATGGTAGTCTTACAGTCTCGAGGTTGACGGAGGCAGCCTCGCTGTAGTATGGGTAGATATCGAGATTAGCGGGTCCAAGCAAGTATACAAAGAGATGATGGGCAGCGTGGCAGAGCCGGGACGTACCCGCCGTAGTGGTCGTTTCTGTCAATGTGCAGAACCTTCTTGCCCTTGACACTGAGAACACTGTAGAGATATGTGGCGTTAGCTTAGGCCGTATATGGTGGTCGATCGAAAAGGCGGGGGGGGACATTGGCGTTGGGAGTCGGGCGCGCAGCATACCCAGATAGAATGCACTCGGTCAGGCCTATGAGGGAAGAGGAGCATTAGTGAAAAGCAACCAAGACAAAAAAAAAAGAATGCGAGTCTGAGCAGCGGCAAAGCAGGCATCGTGCAGCGGTAAGGCCTCAGATTTCTTGTGCTCCGCGCGGGAAGCTTCTGGTGGTGGTATGAGGGGCAAAAAGGCGGCGAAAGCTTGCACGACCCCCAAGAATGGCGGATGAGTAGGCGGCGGCGGCGAAGGAGGGGGGAGGCAGAGAGCAAAAAAAGAGTCGACGTACCAGTGCCGAGGACAACAACGTCGTACTCCTTAGCGATCTCGTCCATGATGAATGCGGTAGACGTATTAAAAGTAGAGTAAATATGGGAAGGGATGGGAACAGAGAAAAAGATGGTCGAGTCAGGAGGTTGCAAGGAAAACGGCGTGCGAGGGTTCGAGGGGAAAGCTGTTTGGGAATGTCTGGCGGGGTTGGATGGACCTCGAGGGTCGCTACCTAATGACAACAGGAGGAGGGCTGGTCAAGGTACCTGAGCTATGCGCCATGTCAGTGCCTGAGACGAGGTACCATGGCAAGCTCACTAGCCACTGTGATGATTTATTACCGGCGAGTTACTCCGTACTTACTGTTCGAGTTGGATAAATTGTAGAGTACCGGGGGAGATGTAGAAGGGGAATTGGAGAAGAGCAAATTATTCTGGGTTTTTTTCTTTAAATTTACTATGCCTTGTTGTTTTAAGGGTGAACAACATAATATCCTCTTCCTGCGTACAGCTGCTTGGCCTTAAAACCATTTGTTTTGAACCTCTGCAAGATTAAAATAATTTACATTCTATCCCCATCAAATTTCCCCAATTCACACCACTTCGTCATCCCCTTGCCAGCCTGTCAGGGACCCGACCCGGCCTTGGCTCACCGGCCTCCACTCTGATTAATAGGCCGTAACCCAATCTCCCTCTACCAAAGCCTCGACTTTGCTGGTAGTTCACCAGTCGGTATCTCCAATACACTGCTTTACCAGTACAGACATGTACGTTTACCAGAAACATGGAAAGTGAACGCCCCCGGATCGTCTACCTCCAGCCCACCAACCTTTAACGGCAACATCTCAAGACCGACCAGACCAATCGTCACTAATGCAATCCCTGGCTGACATCTGTCTCTCCTCAAATTGCTCCTATCCTGGCTTCATATTGGGCGAAGAGGAGAGCCTGTCTGCCCCCGCGTCTACTGGTACAGCTAGCTCGCTTAAGATTGCTGCAATTAGAATCTGTGAAATTTGCCCGTATTCCGCCATCTTACATTTTCGCCTTCTAGTTTGGTTACTTGTAGTTACATTGTGTACAGCCGCTCTTTTCGAGCAGGAAACCTCCTCTCATGCTGGGGGTGCCTTTCCAAGTTCTTAGGGCCTCTTTCTTTGATTCGGGCTCTAGTTATTGCCAGTGTTTCCCCCTTAGCTCGGCACCTTGGCCGGCTCGTCTCTACTGGCCTCCTCGGGCTTGGCCGCCTCGGGCGCCCACGTATCTGGCGCATCAGTCTCCTCCTCATACGCTGATGGCTTGTAAAACTGCCCGTCCTCCGCTTCAAGGTCAATCTCCGGGTCTACACTGGCAACCTCGGTCGCGTCTTCCCACGTATATTGTCGTTCGGTCAGCGTGTGCTTGATGGCTTTCATCGTCTTGTTGACCTAGAGTGACAAATAAAGAAAGACGACTTTGTCAGCTTGCTTCGTGATGCAGTCCTCCAGCAATGAGACATACCTCGAGCTCGCGCGCCTCAATTTCTCTCTCGCCGAAGCCGAGCTTTGTTCTCTCCAGCTCGGCCTTGGACGTCGCCAGCATGTTGCGCTCTCTGCAGCACGTCCACCACAGGGCGTGTAGGTCCTCCCACGATTTGCGGCGCAGCTCCTCGACCGTCCAGGCCCTCCCATGCTGCTCCATCTCCGCCGGCGTCCACATCAGCTTGTTGGGTTCCGGGAAGAAGCCCCAGAGGCCGTGGTTTTTGTCGACGAGCGTCGCGGGCTTGTAGTTGTCGCGAGGTTTTGGCAGCGACACCTTGGACATGGACAGAGGCTCGCGCGGGCCGGAGCGGTACAGGCTGCTGACGCCACGCTTCTTGTTGTTGTCCCTGGTCTTTCGCTTGCACATGCGAGCGGTTGTCGAGAACGGCGCTGCCTGACTGCTGGCCATTGGCATTTGCGCCAGGACGGGAGTTTGGCCCAGGCTTGCGATGCGCATAGCGCAGCCTATTGTCGGCCGTAGTCTTTGTGCGCCCGTCATCGGTTCTGATTTCAATTGGTCCCAGAGCTACAAATCTCGGCTTGTCCCTAAGTTGGGAAGAGTCGGAGTCGAGCGAGCGACTCAAAATTTGGACAAGCTATGTCAGCCAATAGGGGCTGCCTCAGGACCCACCCCTACCCGGTACAAGTATTCTCGTTTCTTCGTTTCTTCACGCAGGCAAGCGATGCGAAGCGCAGGACGTGATTTTGTTGGGAATGATCTCTCGACCTTTGCTTTGTCTGTTTGCATGTGACTGAAATCTTGTGCCCAGTCCTATCGTCGTGGTAGATGGACTTTCGTTCTGGTGGTGGGAACTGTCAGCAGAGCTGAAACCTCCATTTGGGAGTGATGTGAGGGAGAAACCAGTCACGATTGAGCTCAATGTGACTGCACCAGCTGTGCCGAAGCCAATGTCTCACGCTGAAGTTGCAGCTAGACTATTTCTCCGTAGAGCCATTCATCTGCACAAACAAGTCTTCGAGGGCGGCTTACGACGACAGGGAAGAAATTCGTGTATAAATGGAGGACGAGACCCGCGAGACAAAAGACAGGAAGCTGACAAGAGAGACCCTTGACTTTACAAACACTGCCATATTCTACCGCTCTCTTGATCTCATCATGGTCAAACTCTCGTCTGTTCTCCTCGCCGTTACAGCGCTGATCAGCAGCGCCTCGGCTGTGTCAGGCAACGGCCGCTCTACCAGGTATCAAACCCCCCTTCTGGACAGCCTGACCTGGGGCTCTTTGCCAGCAACTCTGGGCTAAAATTTTTGATAGATACTGGGATTGCTGCAAGCCTTCCTGTGGCTGGCCTGGCAAAGCTGCTGTCGGTAAATCTGTGCAAACTTGCTCTGCCGGCAACCACCCTCTAAACGATGCCAATCTCAAGAGCGGCTGCGACGGCGGTCCTTCCTATGCTTGTGCAAATAACCAGCCATGGGCAGTGAATAGCAAGCTAGCATACGGTTTTGCCGCTACAGCTATCAATGGTGGTTCTGAATCGACTTGGTGCTGTGCCTGCTACAAGTGAGCGAGCATCCAGAGATGCATACATAGCGCCCGGCACTGACTTATCCTGCAGGTTGAATTTTACGAGCGGACCTGTTGTAGGACAGGAAATGATTGTGCAGTCCATCAATACGGGGGGAGACGTCTCAAACAACCATTTCGACCTCCTGATTCCGGGAGGCGGAGTCGGTCTCTTCAATGGCTGTGCCTCGCAGTATGGCGGGAACTTCCCGGGCGCGCGGTATGGCGGGGTTTCGTCACGAGCAGAGTGTGATAAAATGCCACAGGCAATCATAGCAGGTTGTCGGTGGCGCTTCGATTGGTTCAAGAATGCTGATAATCCGACCTTTAGCTTTGCCCAAGTCCAATGCCCCCGGGCGCTTCTCGCCATCTCTGGCTGTAAGCGCAACGACGATGACCTTTTCCCTCCTGCTTGACACAGTGGGAATGAGCATTATGCTACAGATGTAGTAGAGAAGTTGCTAGATATTTCAATTTGAGATATGGCATGGTCGTCTCCCGCAATTAGCACTTGCCTTTTGCTCAGTCGGCCGGTGAGCGCATTCACGGGCTAAAGAATGATTCGCATAGTACAGGCAGGGAAAACGATGGTCTTTTTCTTGACTACAAGAAGAAGAAAAAGAAAGTATGAAATCAAGAGACCTGATTCACTTTTCGTCTCCTGTTTGGCGTGGCCGGGGGTGGACTTGGTGATCCGAGGCTTCTTCTAGCGGGTAAATGGGGGACTCTGAATGTCAAGCATCCGGGAGGAAGTTATTCAATCTTGAAAGCAAAAGAGCGTGAGCACCAGTGGTGTTGTGAAGGAAGCCGAGATTCGCAGTATATGCCCTAATCAGGCAGTTGAGAAAGCGCTTATTTGCGACGTCCACCTACACCTGCTTTTTGAATGCGCGCGCGTTTCTCGATTTTTCTTGCTCGGCTATGTCACGGGACTTTTTCATGTAACGATGTAGACTTCCTTTGTGTCACAAAGTCACAGCGACCGTTTTGCCCGGGTCCCAGTGTTCAAGCGCAAGACCATGGCGGGGAATGGTCCCCATCTGAAGTCCCTCTCTTTCTTGGGTTGCTGTGGAACATGTTGGACTCCAACAAGCCTTGTGGGCTTGTTGCTCCTTTTTTTTGTGTGTGTGTGTGTGTGAACCCGTTGTTCTCCATGAACTACTTGACTGACATGGCGTCCTCTTTTTGTGGTGAGGATCCATCGCCCGCGCCGCCCGCACCGGGGACGGGACAGTTGGTCGGATCGGGGCCGTAAAGTGGCCCGGCGCCGCACACTGATCCAACACGGAACCATGTATTTATCTCTATTTTTTTTT
>JAEIJG010001016.1:0-15183 GCA_037289395.1 Beauveria scarabaeidicola
GGGGGGGGGGGGGGGGGGGGTGGGGGGGGGGGGGCCTTGGAGACGAAATCGAATGGGCTAGAACCGGCAAAACATGAGCACCATCAGGAATAGATATGAAAGTGGCCACAACTGGGCAAGCGGCAAGCCACAGAAACGGTAAGCCCGTGTGGTTATTTACAGCGTTGGAGCAGATATATCAGTACCTGAGGGCAGGAATCCCTGTTTTTTGCTCTTCCGGCCAAGGCGATGTGTGGCTGGTACGTTTGCTGGATCCTTTTGGTAGTGACAAGTGTGTATGTGTATGTGTGTGTGTGGGGAAGAGCGAGGTGGATGAGATGATCTTTACTGGATGTTTTGTTCCCGAGAAGAGCGAACCCCCCCGGCCTTGTCTCGAAGGAGGAGGAGGAGGAGGGCAGGCAATTTGAACATGGAGCTTCCTTTTTGGGGACGACTTTTCTCGGCATAGAGTAATACAAGTTGCCGTTTTATTGATTCATCTACTTTTTCTATTTATCTGCTTGCTGTAGTGTATTTCTGTAGTGGTGCTGGCCTTGCTGGCGAGCGAATGATGCGTGAGACGGATGTCTGGAGCTGAAATGCAAGGGCTGACATTCATCGAGCCGCCCAGAATACTGGGTGCACAAGATTTAAAAAAAGAAAAAGAAAAAAAAAACAAAGAATTCCCTCAACGCCAAGACCTGTATACCCGGGGAGCATTATCGCTTCCCTTTGCAGGGACAGGCGCCTTTGGGACTTTTGAAGGGCGCGTCGCTATTAGTTGCACCGATGGGCGGACCCCCTCAACAAGCCCCCCATGGCGGTTCCACCATGACCAATAGGAGGATGTGAATCCATCTAATCAATTGAAGTGGCATCTAATCAGATCATCTGATAACGTTTCAAGAAAATACTGGGTAATAAATAGCGACAAGTTCCTCAACATCGGCCAGACATCCTCCGAAGCTTTGTTTCCCACACCACTTTTTTTTTTTTTTTAAACCTCTCCACATCTCGTTAATCTCCACACCACCCTGTAAATGGCCAGCCTCTGTCCAGTCTGCCCGATTTTCGCCTGCACGGTGCACGAGGAGGGTCGCACCGCGGAAGAGGGTGGAAGTGGGTGTCGTTGCCGTCCACTCATTTAGTCTTGGCTCTCTTTCTCGGCCAGTCATGCCATTTTTTTTTTTTTTTTCATCTGCATCCATTCATATCCCACATGGTCCAGCAAAATCATTTTGTTTTTACTGCCTTTTCAATTACTTTGTATCAGCTCTCCCTTGCAGCATGGCAAAGGTGGACTCTTCCCAGTGACCTGTTCGTGGTGCACGGGCTTGGCTTTCTTTGCTTGCAATTGTTCCCCCATCGGGTTCAATAAAACGCCACAATTCGGATTGGCAGGTGACGGGCTCGGCTTTAAACTTGCCCTGGTTGGGTGTGGGAGGCTGGACGAGAGAAGAAAAAAGACGATGGAAGAAAGGGAAAAGGAAGAAAATGTGAAAAAAAAAAAAAAAAAATTTAAAGAAGCGGTAGTTAGTTCTTGGGCTCGTAGAGGGGTGTGGCAGCCATCTCTTTGCTTTCCTTTACTCTGTAGGTATTAATGTCGGCGCCATCCCACCTACATACATGAGCTGCCCGTCTTTGGAAACTCGCGTGCGTTTTTGTCTCTCTCTCTCTCTCCTCTCTCAACCGCTTCTCTCGTAACCCCGCCCTCGACACCTTTTTTTGTTGCTGTGCTTTTGCCTCTGCAGTTTATATAGGTCAAGACTTTGTTGCAGCCATGCTTCGTCTTACAACACTTGCTGCCGTATCGGCGCTCATGGCCACTGGCGCCTCTGCCGCCGATATCAAAGCCGCGGCCAAAGGCCCAATCACATCCGAGACGATTGGGCCGGCCGCCTTCATGTGGCCGCCTGACCGAGTCTGGTCCGCCGACGCCGACAACACGGCTCCCTGTGGCTCCATTGCCGGCGTTGGAAACCGCACCGACTTTCCTCTCCGCAAGTTTGCTCTTCTTCTTCTTCTTCTTCTTCTTCTCGAAACGTTTAGCAGACGTCCCGTGTTCCTAACCAAGTATTCAAGAAAGCGGCAAGATTGCCATCGTCGCCCAGGATGAGTCTTATGACCTAGAGCTCGCCATTTCCTATCTCCCTGGTAAGTCATGACGATTTTGTCCATCATGAAACCTAGACAATTAACAAGAGGGACAAAAAAAAAACAGAACCAAAGACCAACAGTGACTTCCACAACCTCATCAGCATGGAGGCCTTCAAGGAAATCAAACTCGGCCACACCTGCGTCACACTCCCCGACGCCGCCGCCTCGGTCAAAGCAGGCACCAACGCCACGCTGCAAATCAAGTACATTGCCGACTTTGACAAGCCCGAGAACCAGACCTTTTACGCCTGCTCCGACATTACCTACGTCGAGCTCTCCAACTTTAGAGAGTCCATCCCCTGCTTCAACGCCACCGATCCCACCGGCGGCGACGGCACCAAGACGGGCAGCGGCAGCGGCGGCGGCGGTGCATCCTCGACCGCGAGCGCCTCATCGTCGCCCAGCGCTGGCGGCGGCAGCGGCAGCAGCAGCAAAAAGTCGGGTCTTTCTGGTGGTGCGATTGCTGGTATCGTGATTGGCTCTATTGCGGGCGTGGCGCTGATTGCTGCCGCCGCTTTGCTCATCTTCCGCCGCAAGCAGCAGCGTCGGCGTGTCCTCCGCCAGCAAAACTCGGAGCGCGGCAAATGGGTGGCCAATGAGCAGGCGCGCGACTCGCAGTCGCAGGGGAGCGTCAGAATGAACAATTTGTGATTCGTGTAGTTGAATGGGTGTTTAATGGGTATAGGGAGAAGGGAGAGAGTGTGGTGATGATTGCAACGATGTTACAATTTACCCAAGAGCGTGTTGGAGTCGATTTGACAGTGGTGCTCTTCGTATGATGGTCTGACGTGTAAACTGAATTGATTCATACGTTTTACTCATATCATTTGATTCATTTCCATGACAAAAGACTCGTGGACGGAAAAGCCAAGAGCAGCAATGTAAGCCCCGTGGCAGGTTAGCAATAACATACTAGTACAAGCACGGGCGAATCCAATCTTCAAAGCGTATACGTCATAAATTAGACCACAATCTGTTACACGATACATCCCATCAGTCCCTGTCCGTCGTGTGAAACACCAGCGCCCGAATCTCAATGCTCTCGCGCGTGGGCGCATCCCCCGGCGTCGCGGGATCCTCAAACGCCGTGTGCGGCACCCTCCGGGCCCTGCCGTCCGTCTTGCTATCAAAGCACTTGATCAGGAGCGCCTGATTGGGCGCGAGTCCCGACCGGTAGTACCATTTCTGCCCGGGGCTGTGCCTGACGCCAAACGTCTCGCCGTTGCGGTTCGGGTAGATGAGCTGGCGCGCGACGAGGTCCGTCTCGGGCACCGAGTGGGCGTCGGCGACGGCGAGCGGGTCGCGGCGCACGGTGCGGATCGGCCGCCAGACGTTGATGATTTGCACGCGGCCGCGCACGAGCTCGTCGGCTTCGGCGGGGAGGTGGTGCGGCACGCGCGACAGAGAGGCCGCGTACGTCTGGTCAATGTGCACCTGCTGCACGGGCGCGCGCGCCGTCTTGTCGTCGAGCTTGGTGCTGGCGGGCACGCGCCGGATCGTGTGGTCAAAGATGAAGACGCGGTCGGCGCCGGTTCTGCGGGTAGACAAGGGTGGGCGTTAGCTGAATGGATCGCTCGTTGAATTGTCGTAGTGAATACAAATAGAGTCATGTTTCTGAAGACCCATTGGTGCGATACAATGGTGCGATGAAATGGCTGTCCACTTACACATCCTTGAGCAGCTTCTCGGTTTCGGCGTAGTAGCCTGATTTGATTTGCTCCTCGTCGACAAAGTCCCGCTCCGTCACCGCACGCTGACAGACCTGGAAGCCATTACGGTCGAGGGTGTACTTGTCCTCCTCGCCAGCAATGTCTTTGATGAGCACGGGGTGTGTGTCCTTTTGCTGCTGGTACGTCTCAGGCTTGTCGACGTAGGTAGGGGGTGGGGGAGAGCCGTCGGCGTTGTCCAGGTAAAAGTTGAGATTGGCTGTAACGTCATGATTTGGAACGCGAGAATCTGCCTGGTGCCCAATCTGAAGCCGTGGCTGGGCGTTGATGATGGGTGTGCTCTGGACTGCTGCGGCGGCCATGTTGCTGCTAGAGTAGATGCACGTTCTCAATTCAAAGTCTAGAGCAGAGGTGGGTTTCCAGTTGATAGGCCAGAGTAGATTACTGGGTACATCTGCTTGGGGTGGAAATGAATTTTATACCCCAAGCATCGCGTTCTCGTTGCCCAGCACGTCATTAAAGAGCAGATCATGGCAATACCCGGATTGATAATCACCCACGCGGCGGGTGCTTTCAACAGTCCCGAGCACGTCAGGGCAATTCAGCCACACAGAGTAAAGTTGCAGGACATTGCAACCAAAGTCCGCGTCTTACAGGTTCTCGATTTGAAATGCGTGCGGAGTTGCGCCTTTGTCATTGCAGCGCCATCGCGCCATCTCACACCAATAATATCGGGCGTGGGCAACGTGGGCGATCGGCATATCAGACGACCCCGCGGACGAGCCCCTCTTGGGGGTCGGAGATTTTGTATAATCAAGCCGGTTTGGGCCAAGGCATCTTTGAATCGGACGGCAGATTCAGATGCTGTGCCGAGGCAATCTTTTGAGTAAACTCTGCGAATGGCTGACCTGGCGTAAGGAGGGTGGAATTGTATACCTTTGTCATCTCGGTCACTACTAATCTCTCGTGTTTCTTTTCAACTATTTGTCTTGTTGCATCATTGATTCATTTCTATAGTCCCCGACTCAAGTATAGTACATGGATAACCAACAATATGTTATCCATCATCACTTGCAAGAGTGCTGCAATGCCACTCGCCGGGCGTGCAGTGAAGAGCTTTTCATTAACAAAAGAATACCAAACTATAATCGAAAAAAACTGAAAGAAAAATAGACTCGAGAGTGGAGGATAGTATATAACAATAGGAAAACAATTTGCACATGTTCCAATTCATCAGTATGTATGGATAGCATGGTGGGTATCCTCATCTCTTTCCGCCTTGGAAAGGCAGGCCTGAGCAAGTAGCCCTTCGAAATGCACATACGACGACTAGTAATATTAAACCTCGAAACAAAACAGTCTATCCACTCAACTTAGGGGCTTATGAATGAGCTTTGTAATTGTCGTTCCGTCTGGCAGAATGGCGTCCTCTTCCTCAAGACTGTATCCCCACCACCGGGGAATAAGCACTGTCCAAACGTACCAGTATACTATGCTGATCAAGACGCTATGTTTCTGTTAGTACATGTCAATTTATTTTTTCACACGAGACAAAAACTTGCGTCGAAATGCCAACTATGGCGTACGTGGCGTAGAATAAGCCGCCCGTATATCTTTCTTTGGGCGGCACAAAGGGCGCCACCAGCAGCGCGACGCTTAGTAGAAGCTTGACTGTCACTGCAAATAGCGATGCCTTGTAAGGACGATGCAAGTCTGGCTGCTTGTACCGTAGCCATAGTAGCCCGACGGCAATCGCTAGGCCCGTCAGCTGCCCTGCATAGCCTTCTACCTCGAGGATGAAGGAGTAGATGCTGCCCGAGGGCGGCAGCACAATGATGAGAAGCGATGGAATGTAGTTTACGACGAGCCCACCAAAGGGCGAGTGGAAAGGCTTGGTCGACGAAAGCAAGTCGGAAAATGGTAGGAAACCCTGACGCGCGATTTCGTGCTTTAACCGCGCCTTGCGAGTTTGTTAGCCATTCCCGTTGCACACTGCTGGGGGCGAGTCGACTCACCATGGCAAAGACCACCACGAGCACGTTGCCAAAAGCTGACAGTGCGACGAACAGAGCAAGGACTCGGCCGCCGAGACCAGATCCAAAGATGCGTTGGAAGAAGAGCGCGGCAATCAACTCGCCGCTTCCCTTGATCTCGTCGAGCGGCACGACGAGAAAGTAGGCAATGTTGATGAGAAAGTACATGATGCATGCCGTGACCAAGGCTGTCCTGGTCACGGAGCGCAGGGTCCGCACCGGGTCCTTGACCTCGTTGAGAACGTTGCTTATGTTTTCAAGGCCCGAGTACGAGTAAAACACCTTGAAGAGCGACGTGCACAGGACGCCCCAGTTCCAGTTGCTGCCCTGCCAGAGGCGATGCCATGTAAGCTGGGACTCGCTGCCGCCCAGCGGCGGCGGCGGCACGCGCGTGTCTGGCTGGAAAACGACGACGTAGACGCCGCACAAGATCATAAAGACGACGATGCCAATCTTGACCCAGCCGAGAACGTCTTGCAGCCGGATGCCGAACCTGGGCGTGAGCAGGTGAATGGCCGTCACCAGCGTGAGCACGGCCACGGCGACGGACTTTTGCGCGGCGTCTTCGTGGTCGCCGGCGTGCTGCGCGTAGCCGGCCGCGTAGAGCGTGTACTGGCTAAAGATGACGCAGTTGCTGGCGGTGAAGCCCAGCAGCACGGCGTTGATGGCGACGAGCGTCGACGCCAGGAAGCGCGGGCGGCGAAACGTGTACTCGAGGTAGACCTTGTGGCCGCCGGACCGCGGCAGCGCCGAGCCGTACTCGAGCATCATGGCCAGTCCGGCCGCCGTGACGAGCGCGCCCACCACCCACAGCAGCAGCGCCACGCCGGGGCTCCCGACCGCCTGCAGGATGGCGCCGGGCGTCGCGAAGATGCCGCTGCCAATGATGCGCGACATGACGAGAATGTACGAGCTGTTCCACGTTAGCGTCCGGCCGAGCGTCGACGTCTCGGGCAGCACGTCGTCGTCGACGGAGCGCGTCGGCGCGTCCTTTTGTGTGAGAGCATCGTCATCGTCGTCGTCGTCTACGGTCCGTGTCGCGGCGTACGAGGGCGTGTCTGGGAGCAGCGGCAGCCGCTCATCTGGATTGTTGGCCGTCATGATGTTGACGGTGACAAAACATGGATTACAATAAACAATGACCCAGAAATATCACGGCATAGCAGCTTGTACTTGAACAACAAGGTTTGGAAGAGCAACTGCTGATATATACGCGGGTAGTACCCAGTATGCCTGAAACACTTTTGGTTTGCACCACACACAGCGTAGTGGCACTGCAACATCACCATGCATTTCTCCTAGTATTGCACCATTCGACTTGGGAAAAGGGGGGGGGAGTGCCGTTGGACGGATAGCGATGGCCGTCGAGCGTGGGTTGCCCGATTAGGGCGATCCGTCCCGGATGGCGTCATGGTAAGCCCCAATGTCATCGTCCACGCGCGCGTGCCATGGTAGGATAGATGGACAAGGGGGACTTTTATAAAGGCTAAAACACGGTCCAGAGGTGTATTTGTAATACTGGCTGTCGCTACTTTTGTAAGTGCTCTATTATCGTTGTCATTTCTTATTCGTTCTGCTGTTTTCACATGTCTACTGTTTATGCTGGTTTTACCATTTCAAGTTTTACTAGTTCATTGCATCATTATAGCCTCATCACTTTGACTTGAGTAGTCGGTAGATGCATCTGTGTAACGGCCGTGCATCTCCGGTGCCAAAGTCCGCCGTCCGCCGTCCGCCATCCCCGACATGCCGGGGTGCATCTCCGCATCTGCAAAGCTCCCATGTGTCGCAGCTTCATATATTCGTATTTCCAATAAGAGTAAACTGTCACAGACAAAACAAGTAATTCTTTCCGCAAAACTCGCCTCTTTACCTGCTTTTACCTGCGTAAAAGATCCGTTGGTGCTGTCCATAGCTAGTCACTCATGTCCATGACTTGATATCCATACCACGTCTTTACATAAGTAACTGTCCGCGATTCAAAACAAACAAGTATTAAACGACAAATCGTCTTATACTTTGCCAGCAAACACCACCATGGCTCCTATTCGCACAGCTATCATCGGCCTTTCAGGCAACGCCATCTCATCATGGGCCAGCATCGCTCGTTTGGCGGCGGTACTGACGGCCGCGATAAGCTTGGTGCTCGCGGGGCGTACTTTGTGGATCGAGCCGTCGGCGGTAATATATTCACCATTATATTCGGACACTGTATGTGATTGATTGATGGAGGGAACATGCCCTTTTTTCGTTGATTCTGACAAGCAGACAGTCTTTGATGGCTTGCAGTATGTCTTGGGGGACTTGCAAGATGGCACCGCCCAGTTCCAGCTGCAGCGACCAGACATCAAGCTAGTGGATTCGACTGGCAAAGTTGTCGACACAATCCGGTCCAATGTCCCCGACCTCATCATCGTGAATGGGACTCTACACGGGACCGGACTCACGCAGCAGGGCGCCACGGTGTCGCTGCGCTTCCGTGTCGGCGAGCCCTTCAAGGGCGATCCCGCCTTTGTATGGACCATCAACGGCGAAAAGGGCGAAATCCGACTGACGGCCGTCAACGGGCCTACGTTTCACGCAGCAGCGGACAACAAAACGGTGGCTCTCGAGGTGCATGATTTCGAAACGGACCAAGTCGACAAGATTGAATGGGACTGGAGCGGCTGGGAGGCTGAGCTACCCATGGTGGCGCGCAGCATCGGCACGCTCTATGATAAATATGCGAGCGGCTTGAAGGATGGTACGGACGACTTGCCGTCTTTCCGGACTGCTTTGCATAGACACCAGCAACTGGAAGAGCTGCTGAATCAGTGCAAGGCATACGTGACTATAGACAGTCATCTTTTATACTTGCACTCATCTCTTTAATCATACTTTTAAACTACTTTGCATAGACACTAGTAACTCGAAAAAACTACGCAATCACAGGTACATACATGATGCTATATGCAAAGTGACCATGCAGCTCAATGGCAGCTAGCCTCCACCCGCGTGCGCCATCACGGCAAATGCAAAGAGACTGCGGCGTTTTTGAATTGGGAAATTTCTACCAAATATTTCCCTCTCTCGACAATCCAGTACAAAATTTCGTCCGAAATTTATCCCGCACAAATTTCCATCGCATAAAACGATTTGCGCTAATACTGTAACTAGCAACGACTCGTTTCAACCAGGGCCGCTCTCCAGCGATGGGTCGTCCCCCGCATCGTCCAGTCTTTTGACGGACGACTATAATTCTCCAAACACTACCACGTGCCGGCGTATTATATTAGCGTAGTCTTTTATATTGCAAATATTTGCCCGACAGGGTTGTTTTGCTAGGGCCCTAGGGGGCCTCCCCATTGTCGTTTGTGGCTTGTCGGTACGGTGAGGGAATGTCGATGGCTTGCCACTGGGTCGGCTTCGCGGCGACTAAAAGCCAGCAAATTCGGAAAGAAGAAAGAGCCTGCTACTAAGTGGCCGTTTTCAGTATTATCCGAGCCCTGAATCACCTCAGTCTAGAATCCATCCTCAAAGACGTGCTACGACATCGGTGTCGCTGTAGCCTATGTCGCAGCGTCACCGGATCAAGATGCCAGCGTTATACAAGAAGCAAGAAAGTTGGGTGTGCTGGTCCAGGGTCCAGGGCGTCGCCCTCTTCTCCGACGGTCACAACGTTCAAATTATTGGATACATCCGGTTCTTGCTAAACTGCAAGTGCTGAGCCCCAATATCTTGGATGGTTATCAGCACCTATCAATGGCCATTGGCCGGGGCATTGCTGGTCTAAGTTCTGGCACGCAACCATGAAGCTTCTTGAAAGAGCTGCCACAATGTTGATACATTCTAGAGGGTGAATTACGCTGTATTCACTTTTCAAGCGCTCGAGTGCTCTGACAGTACAAAAGAGATGAGGCGTCGCCGTCTCTACCAACGCCGCCATACTCTCTGGCTTCACCGACTCCAGCATCGTCTCATTGACTGTCATTGCCGGCCTACGGCGACCATGCAAGCGAAGGCATCTATCACGTTTTGCTTTGGCATTGGTATATATTTCCCGAGTTTTGGCAGCATTTGTCCTTGTTGTCCGTATTTCCGCTATCCGTCCACTTCTCGATAACCTCTCTTTTCAGACATTTCTATCCGTCGGTCCTGGGAGACTCAAAGGTTAGCAGGCATCTGTTCCTGATAAGGAGTCGAGTTTTTTCTGTTGTGGAAAATTCTTTTGCGTCCGGTTCTTGATTCCCGCGGCAAAAGTGTAGCTATGACTGTGGATTAAACAAGCTGCTAAACAAACAACAGGCCTCGCAGAACCTGGTGAATAAAGACACGCGCTTGAAAAAGTATCTTGGAGATGATGGCTATCATGACTAGTGACATGGGTTTGGCTCACTCCAGGGCTAAGCAGCAATGCCATGCCATGTCTGAATATAATGAAGATGCATGCACAAGTTCAAAACATGCGGAACCCTCAGCGACGGTGAAAGTAGATGAATTCATAATAACTGACACACTATTATATCATTATATTCTTCATATATATCCGTATAGGCATGCAATACCTAATAAGGCTACACCTCCCGTAAACGTGGGCAGCCAAGCCCCATTGCACGTCTTGGCATACCTAGCTTTCCTGCAAGCCAAGAAGCTAACTGCTGTAATCCGTCGGTATACTTCATCCAGATACTCAATAACATAACTATAGAGGTGGGAAACATACCAACTTTAATCCCACGTGCACGCCTGCTTTTCCTACTTATCCCGCCCACGGTCGCGCGGCATCGACACTGAGTGGACGAACCATGAGGCAATGACATGCCCCAGCCCATCATTTAAAGCTAATTTATTATGCTTAATTTGAACACTATGCAAGGTGCCGCAGATGGACATTATGCCAGAGACATGCTACGATAAGCATACATAAATATATATATGTATATATGTGATCAAAAGACAGACTCCACGGCCCGTTCTCAGCGCCGTGCCACCATCACCACCACCACCACCACCACCACCACACCACCACTCTACAGTCGCGAGACCAACTACTGCCAACATGCATCAATCACTTATTCTAGCGCTCGCAATAGCCACTGCCGCCCAGGGCGCAGTCGACAACTCCAAGCTCGATCCTTTGCGCTTCCGACAAGACGGCACTTTCCACATTTCCGTCTTTTCGGATTTGCACATGGGCATGTGTAAGTCTGCCACCACCAACCAACCCGAAACCCTTAAAGATTCCTTCCTTTTTCCAACCTTTTGTTAGATGCCAACGTCCCACGTGGTCCAAAGCAGGATGCCAAGTCCGTCTCCGTCATGGCGTCGGTGCTCGACATGGAAAAGCCCGACTTTGCCGTCATCAATGGCGACCTGATCAACGGCGACAGCACCCGCGTGGACAATAGCACGCGCTACATGGACCAGATTGTCAAGCCGCTCGTCGACCGCAACCTCACCTGGGCCTCGACGTACGGCAACCACGACCACCAGCCCAACCTCTCGGGCGAGCTGCTCCTGGCGCGCGAGCAGACGTTTCCCGGCGCCCGCACGCAGAGCATGGTGCCCGGCGCCGCGGCCGGCAGCACAAACTACTACGTGCCCGTCTACTCGGCGAGCTGCAA
This sequence comes from Beauveria scarabaeidicola, assembly GCA_037289395.1. Classification (NCBI taxonomy): domain Eukaryota; kingdom Fungi; phylum Ascomycota; class Sordariomycetes; order Hypocreales; family Cordycipitaceae; genus Beauveria; species Beauveria scarabaeidicola. Next base: position 11,440 of record JAEIJG010001016.1, read on the forward strand.
CGACGTCGCGTGTTGCGCGCCCAAGCTGCTCCTCTGGTTCTTTGACAGCCGCGGCGGCTACTACTACCAGCAGCGCGACCGCCTCGGCCGCGCCGTGCACCACCCCAACTGGGTCGACGAGAGCGTCGTGCAGTGGTTCGGGGCCACGAGCGCCGCGCTGCGGACGCGCTACGGGCGCGTCATCCCCTCGCTGGCCTTTGTGCATATTCCCGCCTACGCCTCGGTCGAGCTGCAGAACAAGGGCGTGCACCCCAACCGCCAGCCGGGCATCAACGATGAAAAGGCCAGCCCGCAGGCGCAGGGCTGGTGCGAGGGCGGCGCGCACGAGTGCCCGTATGGCAAACAGGACACGGCGTTTATGAAGGCCATTGCCGCGACCGACGGCCTGATGGCGCTCTTTTCCGGCCACGACCACGCCAACTCGTGGTGCTACAAGTGGGACGGCGAGCTCCCCGGCGTCGAGGCCAAGGGCAACGGCATCAACCTGTGCTACGGCCAGCACACAGGCTACGGCGGCTATGGAGACTGGATTCGTGGCTCGCGAGAGATTTTGGTTTCCCTTGACAAGCTTCCGGACCTGGTCATTGACTCGCATATTCGCACGGAGCTGGGCCATGTCATTGGTGCCGTCTCGCTGAATGCCACATACGGCCAGGACTCGTATCCTGCGTCGCCCAACGACAAGACGTACCTGTAGTAGCTTCCTTATGTTGTAGCTCCTTTCATCTTGTTATGAAAAGTAAAACAGGTTACATTTGTTGATCCAGCGAATTGCCCAACATGAGCGACTGCTGATTAAAGTATTGGGACTCCCAGTCCTCCACAATCGTATCAAAGTTGCCCCAATCTTGAATCGTGTCAGCTTGCAACGGCAGGTTGAGAGTCTGCTCGGCAGTCGTCACAAACGCCTGGTGGTCGTGGTCCATGGCGTTCTGCGCGTCGCCATTGTGCCCTCGGTCGTTTTGCAGGCGTTGGCGTGACTTGATGAAAGCATTGGCGATGCGGTATAGAGCTGCGCATAGCGTCTTTTGGCGACGAACGAGCTCATAGTCGACGCCAATATCATCGAGCGTGTCGAGCACACTTTTTAGCAGCTGCAGGTCGTTGGTGTCCGTGTTGGCGATGCTGTGGAGGAAGGTGACAACATATGGCGTAAAGGAGGAATACATGAAGATCCTAATCAAGTTAATACGCTGGTGAAAACGTGGCAGAGGATAGAGGCCTACCAAACGCCGTAATATGATACCGTGCCAGGTCCATGTGCGACCACGGCGGGAAAGATGCACAGATGCGACTCAAGACCCTGTCGGGCCGCCACGAAGCACTCGGGCGATATATCCGACGGCGAGTTAGAGTCGGTGCTGCCACGATGGAGCAGAGTCAGCACCGAGTAGTATATGACCTCGACAGCCATGAAAGTATGTTGATGCACCATGGGATAGTAAGCGTCGGCGCTGTTGACCTGCTTCCACTCCATGTACCATTCGTTGAGCTCGGCAGCAAACTTGGCGACACGGGCTTGCCGCTTCGAGGGTTCCACGGCGAGAGTGGCAATGGCTCCGGGCGAGTAGATTTTGCGATAGATTTTGCTCTGGATGCGTGAGAAGCGGGTAAATGATCGCAGGGACTTGTCCCAGACGGCCTGGCGCGGATCCGCGGATATGTTGAGCTGCGGTACATCCACGTCAAAGTCTTGGATAACAGCGGCCCGACCGAGGCGCAACGTGAGACCCAGCTCCGAGATGTAGACGTGCCAGAAGAGGAGCCGGCGCTTGTGCGACTCCTCGGGTGGGAGCTGGCCCTTGTCGTTTCTATGGTAGCCCAACTGCAGGCAGTGCCGGGCGGCGGCCGACACCACGGCTTGGTGACGTACAATATCGCCGAGCGTGTGAGCATAGTAGGCCTGGGCGAGTTAGCATCTTGTTTGCGTGCGGCATGGGCGAGACGTACAGCGAGACACAGCGTCAACGCGTTCTCGTAGTTGGCAATGGCAATAATCTCGGCGTCCTCGACACCCCCGTTGAAGTTGGCATCGGTTATCCGCCGATACTTGGTCAGCTCATCGGGGTCAATTTCGCTATCACCGCGGGACTGTACCTCCCAGATGGCAAAATACAGCAGGGCGTTGAACAATGTCAGCTCGCCCGTGGTCACGGGATCCAGAGGAAAGTAAATGTGCTGGCACAGATCTTTGAGCACGCCCAGGTTCGGTATCGGATGAACAATAAGCAGCAAAGGTTTGGTCGCTGTGTCCTGGTTAGCGGCCGGCTCTGTGCATGGCATGCCGCATCACCATACCATTCTTCCTGCTTTCGAGGTAGCGTATAATCTTGAGCACAAAGCTAGAAGAGACCTGCTCCCTTTTCAGGATGTGATTCGAGTTTGACGCTGCTAGGGCCGCGCTTCGACTGGTGTTGGAAGACGCCGGGACACTGCTTACGGCGCTCAGCGTTTTGAGCTGGTCGGCGACCTCGCGGGACCCTGAGCTGGCCGGGTGAGCGAGCTCGGCAATCTGGCTAGCAAGGTACGACTGGCGCTCAAACGACGGGTCGCGCTCGACGAAGCCGGTCGACTCTGTCCATGGCTTTTGGGTCGCGGGCAGCGGCGCGACGGACGCGCTGTTGTTGTCGTCCCGATTGCTGCCGTTCAAGTCAAAGGAGCGGTGCGGCGGCGACGGCGAAGCGGACAGCTTCTCCAGGGCTTGCTCCAGGCGAGCTATGCGGTCCTGCATCTCCTTGAAAGGATTTCCGCTACTGTATACACCCCCACACCCCGCGGGGAAGGAGAGGCCGTACGCCGTCCCCTCTCCCGTGAGTGTGGACCAAGATTAGCCTGCGATGCTACATGGTAGGTTAAGGAGGTCCATGAGTGTGGAACTCGAGGGAACAATCAAGAACAGGGGAGAAAAGAACGTGATCCAGATAAGTACATGCAAGTATAAATGATTCTTGTACATGAGATGAAAGGGTGGCCTGTGTTCCGGGAACCGATCAGAGGCGTTCGACTTACGCGGATGCCGGCGCCGCCACCGCCGCGGGATGCCCAGCGCGCGATCCGGGCTGACATTGAATCTTGGAGGTAAGGCAGTTGGAGCAGGGAAATTCGCGATTGCATCTAATCTGCGATTGATTAACACAACGGTGCCAATGACATCTATACACGTCCGTCTGATCTTGCTCTTCAACCGCCCATCTCTCATAATCAGGGGGCTGCGAGCTGGCAGATCAATCGGCAGCGGCGGCTTCTCACCTTTCGGACCCGGCAATTGTGGCACTAGTAGCCGTGGCGATATTCCCATGTCAGTGATTCCGAGCCAGAGTCCATCATGAGATGGGTGGTTCGCCGACATACCGCTCGAGGCACGACACTTGGTGACTCCATCATGAGCAGTCGAATTCTTCTCTGCTATGAATCGGACCTCTCGGGTCAAGAATTCATGCTCGGCTGGAGAATTGGGATGTAGAATGGATAGAGTGAGGATGCGCTGCGGCGGAACACGCGGGACACGCGGGCATTTTCCCGAGGCGGAGTTTGGTTTACGCCGCTGACTCACCAGGCCAGCCTCTAGCTACCCTAGCCTCTAGCTACCCTAGCCTCTAGCTACCCTAGCCTCTAGCTACCCTAGACCTCTACCTTTTTTTTTTCTCCTTCTCTTGGCGTGACCCTTTTTTTTTTTTTTTTTTTTTTTTTTTTTTTTTTTTTTTTTTTTTTTTTTGTTTTTTTTTTTTTCTTTTTTGTTTTTTT
>JAEIJG010001017.1:0-15183 GCA_037289395.1 Beauveria scarabaeidicola
TTTTTTTGAAAAAAAAAAAAAAAAACGTGATTCGTATACCAGCGTGGGCAATGTTGGCATAGATAGACAAGGGGCGCAGTGGTTGTAGAGAAGATGTAGAATTTTGTCATTCGTCATTCCAAATTTAACAAATATGCCATCTTTGAACATTCTTGACAGGCATTTAGAGATTAAAGGCTAAGATGTATTAGGTCCGGGAGAGAGATGGAAATTGGTTGATAATGCTGGAGAGTACATGATGTAAAGAAAAGAAATGACGCCGCTGTCTATCCCAGAAAAGTAAAAAGTAAAAAAAAAAAGAAAGAAAGAAAGAAATGAGGCAACACATGCCCTCCTCTGTGAAGAGCCAATCACCACCATGTATGTTTCGCCAGAATAGGCTGTTACACCTCCTCTTCCATAATCGCACCGCCGTCTCCTCGGCGCATCAACCGCACGCTCTCCCGCACCGCTACCTGCTCATCTGCCGAATCGTCATCGCTGTCATCATCATCGTCGGCGTCGTCGCTCTCCACAGACGCGACGGCGCTTTGGGCATCCAGACCGTCCGCCGGCTTCTTCTTCTTCTTGCGCTTCTTCTCAAAGTCCTGTGTGTGCGCGTCGGCGAGAATCTGGGACAATGTGCGCGTCGAGTCGGCGCGCCGGCGGAACAGACCGCCGCCGCCGCTCTGGGAGCCGCTCGCGACGGCCGTGGCGCTCGTAGCGGTGGAGAAGCCGCTCGTGGGGCGCGGGTCTGCCATTGTGGCCGAGGACAGGCGCTGGGGCCTAGAAGTCTGCGTGTGGGCGACGGTGGCGGGCTGGAGGGGCGCGGTGCCGGACGACGTCGACGGTCCTGCTTCAGCGGGCGAGGAAGAGTTGCTCGCTTCGGCCCGCTTCTGCTCCGCATCCGCATCGGCGTCACTTCGCTGCTGCTTGTGACCGGGGCGTATCACGGGCGACTGCTCCGCGCTGGTGGCCTGCGCCATCAGCGGCTCGATGCGGTACGGCAGGGGCACGTCGCGCGAGGCCTTGTACTGGCCGACATTGGCGCAGTGCTCGTTCTCGACGCGGAACAGAGCCCACATGCCGCGACGCGTTACCTCGAGAAGGGCGACGGCAAAGGAGAAAATGGTGGAGTGGTTGGCGTCCCTGGGCAGCACCACGTACAGGATCCAGCTGAAGCGGAGGATGGGGTCGACCGTCATGATGAAGTAGTATGGCCATTTCTTCTTGAGCGCCAGAATGTCGCGCAGCCAAAAGTGGCGTGAGTGGAACTGGAGAAGGGAGAAATCCATAAACAGATCCCAGATGGCTGTTGCTTGTTAGTAAAAGTCAAATAGGGAGACAGGTGAGAGCATGCTTACAGCAGTAGATGCTGTTTACGACGGAGAAGAATATGAATAGTCCCATGTTGGTGTTTGTGCGGTGAATGCGATAGTTGGACAGCAACACATTGGCCAAGATTGTCATGGAATACTTGCCACCGTTGACGAGGTGCGGAAATACGTTGCGCGTGTCGTTGTAACGACGGAGACACTGAAAGAAGCGCCAGAGCGCCGGCACCGTCGTCAGAAAACCAAGCACACGCGAGTGACTCGAGTTGCATTGCGACGGGTTCTCCCACTCATTGGCATACAGGCAAAAAAACAGCTCGACGTTAGCCATACAGTACGTCAAGGAGCAGTACATGTCGCCGAGGAAAAAGTCGCGAAACTCGACCGGGTAGATGCCCGCGAGGAGCAGGCGCCAGTGCGAGTAGCCAAACCACCGACGGCTCTTGTGCGCGAGTACGGGCAGCGGCATGAAGATGACGAGCGTCGTAAAGGCAATCAGCAACACGGGGTAGTACAGATACAGGCTGTCGTTGCCGTAGCGGCTAAAGTTGGCCCACATGACGACGCCCAAGATGAGCAGAAAGAAGCTGGGAAACTCGGCCATGCGGCGCCAGTCGATGCGGGTGCGAGGGTCGAGCTCAAAGATGAATGAGTAGTTGACCTTGCACTTTGTCCAGACATAGCAGTTGATGCAAAAGAGGGCAAAGAGAAGCAGCATGAGAAAGTAGCCGGCGTAAATCTGCATAAGGTAGCTCGTGTGCAGTCTAAGCCGCGCGTCGTCGCCAAATAGCAGCTGGATGCCATAGATGAGGCCCTGGATGGAAAATACGATGCCCGTGCCGATGAGGAAGCCGTTGAGAAAGGAGCTACCCGACTCGTCGCTCGCCTTCTTGACGAGGCTGCGGAGCTTGCCGGCGGCGAGCTTTTGGTTGCCACGCTCAAAGTAGCGCGCATACAGGTCCTCGACAGCCTTGATGTGGCCCTCGAGCAGGTCACTGTTGACGAATCGGGCCTTGTTGACCTTTTCGTTGACGTAGCGCAGCGGCGGGCGGGCGTTGACGGCCTTGTCAAACTTTTTGTTGATCTTGCGAAAGGCGGTGCGGTTGAGCAGCGCGTACGACTTGAGCAGCTCCAGGCCGCGGTAGAATTCCTGCAGCGCGAGCTTGAGCTTGCGCTTGGCGGTGCGGTACGAGACGTCTTGCTCGTCGGGCCGGCGGATGTAGTCGCGGTGCCCTTCGCTGCGGGGGCCGCCGCCGCTCATGTAGGGCGTGTCGGGCATGGTGCGGAGCGCCTTGGAGTTGGGGCCCGGGGGGAAGAGCTTGGTCTTGATGGAGGGCATCCAGTGGTTGCCGTTGCCGTTGCCGTTGCCGTTGTGGTTGCCGTTGCGGTCTGTGCCACTGTCCGAGTCGTTGCTGTACAGCGCCGTGTACTCTTGCGACGACGCATTGGCTGATGAAGGAACCATCTCTTGCAATCGACGGTTGCGCATCTCGTGCAGTTGCTCCCGAAGCAGCGCTAGCCTTCTGCCGGCCTGCTCCTCCTTGAGCTTATAGAAAGACTCGACCTTGTCGAGCTCCGAGTCCATAAACTCGTAAAAGTCATGCTCTCTCTCTCGGACGAGATCAAACGGCTCCAGACCGAGGGTCGCAGTGGAAGTATCTCGTGTTATGGTAGGTGAATAAGAAAAAATGCGTCGCAGCGGCGAAGGGTGATGCTGTTCGATGCTGCCGCGAGCTTTGTGCTTGTCCCAGGTCGAGGCGAGTGAGCCGTTGGACTGTGTCACCGGCAGGATGGTACTAGAGTTCCGTCTTTCGGCCGGCCGGGGTTTTTGTGCCCAATCGCGAGACTGCACAGCAAGGTCTGGCGAGGCCGCATGAGGCGTAGGGTGTATGGCCGGTGCCGGCAGCTCAAACTCGCCGCTGGTGCTTCGTTGAGCTAGGGGACTAGGATTGGGGGGTGTCGGGACGAAGCTGCCATACTGCATGGTATTATCGGGTGTCCGGTTCAACGCCTCGTCCTCGGCAACTTTGTTGTCCTTTACGGGCACGTCGCGGGCAGGCGACGGTCGCACCTGGTATGGCGTGCCCGAGGTGTAGGCGGGCGGGCGGCTTGACGAGGTAAGCCCTGACGTCAGAGACTGGCGGTATTCGCCGTCGTTGAAGGTTGTTCGAAAGGACTGTTGGGTATTGCAATTTGGTAGCTGTCCGAATATAGATGTTCCTCGGCTACCGCGCAGCTTTGGCGTGGTACCGTTGGCTCGATTGACAGCGCGGGCAACGGCCTTGACGTATTTCTTGCCCGCCTTGTAGTTGAGATATTTGATGCGCCATTCTACAGAATTAGCATGATAGTGCTTCTTGACGGTGCACGGCACCTCGGCTGCTGGGAATCCACAAACCTGGAACAGCATCTCTCTCGAGCTCTTTGGCAAACTTCATAGCCGCGTAGCGAGAGACGGTTAAATGGTCCAGCCAACAGCAGCAACGCTGCACGAGACGTCTGCTCTTCTGGACAAGGAGGGTTTGGCCCAGACGACGCCGTCAGGACCCAACTTGCCGGAAAGCTGTCCCTTTTTCTTCGCAAGCGGTCCCAGACGGCCGACCGACTACCGCGAGGTCTCGAAGTGGTTCGCAGTCGTGCGTGTCGATGTGACAATTTAGAGAGCCCTAGGCCACGGATTGGTATGTCGGGGTCTGAGAGTGGGAGCAGCCTAGGACGACAGGGGACCTCTCAGAGGCGCCGATTGCGCAACGTGCTCGACAATGTCTCTGGCGCTCTGCCGGGGCCCCATGGGTTACTCGAGATGGTGGCGGAAGAGAAAATGACAAAGGAAGAAGACGGGGAGGCTCAAAGGGAAAAAAAAAAAGTTTGTAGTGTAGTGTTTGTAGTGTTTGAGCGAACAGGCATTGCTGCAGCTCCACCGTAGTTGAAGTTGGGTAGGTTAGTAGTTACTATTTTAATTTAGTACCTAGTTACCGCAGACAAACATGTACGCCAAGGCTGCCACTGGTTAATCTCTCGTCGTATTGACGAGCAGCTTGGAATTGGCGCTGTGCGTTTTGAATTAAAAAGTCTTTTTGTTGCAATTTTGGCGTGTCTTTGCCTTTTTATCTTTTTTCCTCCAACTTGGCTGACATCTTGAGCAAATGTCCCGAGCCAAGCTACCGCCCAGCCCAGCTCTCGGTCCCCAGATTCTCGTTGGCTGAAGACGCATGTCTTGGAACATGACACCAAAACGTCATCAGCCTGGGCAATAGTTCGACAGCATGTGTCGCGTGCACCAGTTTGTCCTGTCAAGAATCGCTAGCGCGTAAGCGAGATCTACGGTGCATAAAAGCAGCTGACAAGCTACGCCAAGTCGACAAGGACAAGTTTCAAGCTTGACTTGTAACCCTGTACGAATAGCCCAGAGAGGGCAGCTCTCTTAGCCTCTCTATGAGGTGAGGTGCTCTCTATAGACGCTGAAAGTTGGTCCAACCCTGCCAGAGCACCTTGGCACCAAGTCTCTCTCCTTTGTGCTATTTAGTAATTAGGTCAGCGCCACCGCTCGTGCTCGTGTGCCCATGTGCCATTTTGGATTGAAACAAGGGCGGCTGCCGTGCGCCCCCACGATTTCCCATCGAGAATTCCCAAGACTGGGCTTCTGTCGGTCCTCTTCATGATACGCTAGTTGCCTGATGCCAAACTGCCACGTCCAGCGGACGCGGAATCCGACGAGTCATGTCTAAAAACAGGTCATTATTCACGACAGCATTCTTCTTTCAATAGACATGGACAAGTTGGTCAAAACAAAACGCCATGTTCAAGCAAGGTTCATGGTTACACTGTAGGTTTGCTTTTGTTTGTACAAGCCTCGATCGCATCTGGGTCACGCAAGCCCTTTTTATTAGGGAAGGAATGCGCTAGGTGCATATCAAAACCTCCTTCTTGAGACTTGCAAAGGGAGGTTCACATTCCCCATCCTTACGTCGCTGCGTTGTGCTGCTGGCCTGAGAAATATTTCAGCAATGAACATGTCGATTGCTCTCCTATTCATGTGCGCGCTTTTGTACCTCTAGTCTAACTTAATGCTCCTACCCTCAGCCTCCTCTGTGGTTTCATAAACTCGTACCCAGCCATGTACACTATCCGCATTTCTAATCAGGCGGTCAGCCGACGAGCTGAGGCGACGTTACAGAGGTTATCAGTACATTAAACAGTAGGACCAATCATCCGCTCAGGGTACCTCGGTCTGAAAGTACAATCCGTCTTTAGCTATTCACTTTTAACCGACCTTGACGCCCTAAGCGAAGCTCACCAAATATCCATAGACGTTTCTGTTGAGAGTTTTCGTCGCAGGTCACCACTCGTTCAAGGGCGGCAAGTCAAAATGTCAGACATCTCTCGACCGAATACATGGACATTACTTTTTTATGAGAGATCATCGCAATTCCTTCATTAGGCTCTCGCCCACATCTTTCCCCCCATTTCGGGCAAAGCTGTTGTCGGTAATCATGCAGGTACTATATCATCTCCGACCTGCATGACCATGTTGCATTCACGCACACAGTGCATCGCTGATGCCGACGCCGACCAGATTTTTGCGTGCGGCGTCCTCTTGCTATTGCCTCAGTTTCCAGTAGCTCCTAGCCCTGTCAGCACTTCCTAGACCGATTTTCTGACCACGAGCTTCCATATTTCGCCGTCGAGGTGCCGAAAATGGCACATCCGGTAATGTAAATCTCTCCCGTCTCTCCCGGGTGCTTGGGTAGATGGTCTTCCCCCTCGTTGCCGGTCCCGTCCGCCGTGCAGTACATCTCCGCGGCGGGGGCCGGTCCTGCGTATGGGTCGGTCTAGAGCCAAACCCCGGCGAGATGGACGGTTCCTGTCATTATTAAAATGCACCAATCAGCGTCGAGGGCAGTTCTTTTGATTAGTTAGTCTTTGGCTGTGACCGGCTCAATACTCTCTAACAGAGGACCGCGAAAGCAGAAAGAAAGAAAGAAATGAAGACACTCTGGTTAATTTCTATTTTGCGAGAAGCCTGACTAGAACTCCCATTCTAAAGAATCCTGTAATTCATGCACAATTCTCGAGTGCCATCCCACCAAAGCGCCGCTGCGTGCTGTACATGTCGCTGTCGGGTACCTTGCCACCGTGTAGAATCGCGCCGGACTTCCAGATTAGTGAGGGCAAGGTATCAAGTGATTCTTCAATTGTTCAGGAACACTATCGTCCGACTGCACGGCTATCCGTTTCATTATGGTGCCTACCTGGCTATTGCAACGCTTCACCACTCGACTCCTGATTAGTCGTCTTACATCACTATGATGTGGAGGTCAGTCTGCTCGGAGGTTTTGTCCATCAATCACAATGCTTCAAAGCTACCTTTAGTAGATTCTTCAAGGGTACCATGAGATCAGTTTCGAGTATTGTAGATGCCGGCTCTCCGCTGCCGCAAGTGACGTGGTGAGAATCCCGAGCCCAAACCCGGATGGGCAGCTGCTTTTCCGCAATAGCGTGCAAGATGATGTAACGAGAAGTGAGCAAGTCGAGGAGATGTGCTCGAAGCTCGAGCTTAAGAGAAAGTATATAGAGGGCCATCTCTCTCTCTCTCTCTCAATGTTGGAAACCTTGTCTCGCTGGGATCATCATAGTTTCTTCTCTCTGTACTGTACACAACTACCCCTCCAACACGTTTATATACACATCAACGCAATGTTTTCCAATACTGTCTTCTCCGCTCTCCTGGCTGGCGCTGCCATTGCCGCCCCTGCTACGCCCACGGCCGCCGAGGTGGACTTTTCCATCGGTGCCCTCGACAGCCGCCAGCTCGGCGGCAAGGTCAACAACGGCGCCATTGCCAACTTCAACCCCGGCAATACCAACGACGGCATCGGCGCCGGCAAGGACGAGTACCGCATGTACTATGGCGATGGCAGCACCGGCGCCGGCTGGCCTGACCGCAGCCGCTGGGTGTCTTTTGTCGACATGTAAGTCACTCACTCGCGCTGTATCTCGACACGCGGTATACTGACTGTCTAGGTTCAACAACTACAAGAACCAAATGTTTAGCTCTTGCGGCGGCCAAGGCCAGGCCAACGACTCTGGCCCCGAAGTGGTACGTACATCCATCTCCCAAATACTCTCGACAATGCCGCTTACGCTGAAGACGCAGGGCGCCATCTACGACGGCATCCAAAAGGCCACGGCGGCGACGGGAGTTGACCATCGGTTCATCCTAGCCGTCGTCATGCAGGAGTCGGGCGGCTGTGTGCGCGTCAAGACGACCAACTATGGGGTGCGCAACCCCGGGCTGATGCAGGATCACGACGGCGAGGCCACGTGCAACGAAAACGGCCGTGTGCAGAACCCGTGCCCGTCGAGCACCTTCTACAAGATTGTTGGTATATACGATAATTATCGTTGAGGGTTAAAAGGTCTTATATTCATTGTTATTCTTGCTTATTATGTTCCTCCGTGTGTGTGTGCCTCCACCGTACTCAGTGCTATTATATAATAATAAAACAGTAGGTCCCTTCCTAGGCCTAGCTAATAAGAGGGCTATATTTATAACGCCTAATATATTAGGCGTAATACTAGTAGTCTCTTATTTTATAGTTTTATAATAAACTTAAAACTTAAATAAAATATTAAAGCCTAGTAAAAATAAATATCTTATAGCCTTAAAGTCTTTTTATTTATTTATTTATTATATAATTAGTCTTATAATACTCTCTAATAGCTATAACTATATATTCTAAGTTATAACTATTTTTATATTTTAATAGTTAATATAAATACTAATTTTAACTAATTCTTAGTTAATTCTAAATATAACTTAGCTCTAATTAGGCCTAAAAACACTTTCTAATTCTTAGTAAGTTCTAAGAGTTAATATTAACCTTTAGTAGTTAAAATCCTTAATTCTTAGTAAGTTCTAAGAATACCTAAAGTAGTTAATTCTCTTACTTATATCTTAATTCTTATTTTTATTTTTATAATTAACCTATCTTTTTACTTAAATATTTAACTTATTTTAGTTAATAAAGTTATTTAGGGCTTAATTTAATAAGCCCTTTATTATTATATTAGTTAAGTTATTATTATTATTTATTTATTAAACTTTATAGAGTTTATATCTTTTATAGGATTATTATAGAGCTATAATATTAATTATTAATTATTTTTCTTTAGTTATTCTTAACTTAACTAAGTATTTATAAAAGAAAAAGAGTTTATATATATAATTATTAGAATATTTAAGAACCTATATTATTTAGTTATTATATTTAATATAGAGTTAATTATATACCCTAAATCTACTTCTTATACTATACTATATAATTCTAAGGCTAGGGCTAACCTAGTAACTCTCTTTAACTTTATTAAAGACTAGGTAATAATATTACTAATAATTTTAATCTTTCTATTATTAATTTCCTTCTTATTTCTTATAATAATAATATATCCTAGTTAGGAGCTTAAGTCTTTATTATTAGTAAAAGATCTATTTATAAAGATATATAATTTTATTATAATTATATCTAAAAGAATATATTAAAGGCTCCTTTTAGGATTTAATATCTACTATTTAATATATTATAATAATTTCTTAAAGTTATCTAGTAAGAGATCTTAATATTAAGTAACTATAGATAATTTAAAAACTACTTTAGGTTAGTAAATACTAGTAATATATACTCTATAGGCTCTTTACTATATATAATCCCCTTTTAATATAAAAATTATAGTTTATTAGCCTAGCCTTTCTATATAATTATAATATTATCTTCCTCTAAGTAGATTTAGTAGCTATTAAAGATTATTTCTAAATTTAAGGTTAGTTCTTTATATAACTTTATTATAAATACTACCTTTTATAATTTAATCTCTTCTTTAGCTATAAATACTTTATTACTTAAGGTAAGAGTATTATTAGTTTATAGTCTAATAATACCTACCTCCTTAGAATCTATAATAAGTAAGTATAAGTTAAAAGTAAAAGTTATTATTCTTAATTCTTTATAGTAATACCTTAAGTATATTATATACTAATATATACTAGCCTTAGGGACTCTATATAGGGGCTTTATAACCCTTATAATTATACCCTTTAAATAGGTATCTTATAGTATTATTAGTAATTCTACTAAAATAACTCTTACTAGTAATATTTTAGATTAAATATAAGCTTATTTAATATCTCTTAACTATAATATAAAGTCTCTTTTTATTATTAATAAAGTAATTATAATAATAATTCTCTAGCTTACTTATTAAATTATAAAAGCTTTTATTAGGATATTACTTTTATTTTTATTATTATAACCTTAAATTATAAGTTAAGATTTCTTATATTCTTTATTAGTTCCTTAGTCTTTAATTTTATTAATAAATCTAGCTTTAAAGATATAATAGTTATTATAAATTACTAGGTTATAGATTTTAAAGTTAAATATACCTCTAGTAAGTAGCCTATTAATCTCTACCTTAATTAAGGCTTTAAAAAGGTTACTAGGAGTTATAATAATACCTTTCCCTTATAGGTTAATTATTAGATTATAGTTAGTTTATTCTTTTAGTATTATAAAAACTATAAAATATAATAATAGCCTTCCCTTTATTAGTCTTATAGAGGTCTATACTAGTTCCCTTTTCTACTCCTAGAGGTCTAAGGCCTATATTAGCTTAAAATCCTCCCTAGCGTCTAGTACTTAAGTATTACTTATATTTATAGGCTTTAGGTTAGTAGTCCTAAGGGCTTTAGTAAGCACTATCTTATTACCTTTACTACTTTAAAATAAGTAGACTACTATTAATTTAAATAATATTAGGCCCTTAGGAAGCTTAATAATATATCTCTTACCCTTTATACTAGTTATTCTATATAGGCTATTTTAACCCCTTTTTTTATATTATATAAGGATATTAGATTATAAGGGTAATTAATAGACTAGGTATATATCTAGGCTATTCTTTATTCTAAATATATCTTAGACTTATTATTATATCTTAAAAGCTTTAACCTTAGTTATTACCTTTTAGATTATAGCTATATACTTTATTATATTAGGGTAAAGGGGTAAGTTATTAATAATTTAGGGGTATATACTAAAGACTAATAGAGTTAAGACTAGCTTATCTAGGCCTATAGTATTATTAACTACCTTAATTACTAGTTAAAGCTTCTAGTTATTAGTTATTATATTACCTAAATTATTATTAATAACTATATATACTTATTAGAGTATATTATAATATTTTTCCCCTTTTCTTATATTATTATAGGCTTTTATAAAGATAAGCTAGACCTAAATATATAAGCCTTATATATATTATCTAAATTCTAATAAAAAGAAATTTATACTAGTATTATAAATAATCTACTTAGGTGGCTTAAGATATATATTAATCTAGTATTTAAGAATAGTATTCTAGATATCCTTTACCTTTTAGCCTTATAGCTATAAGAATTAAGTAGCTTAGAAAGCTATAGCTAAATTAATAATATAAAAGATAAGCTTATTATTAATATAGTAAATATTTATAATTATCTTATAATTAAATTTATAATTATCTTTAATATTAAATTTAAATTATCTAGGTGCTTTTATATTTAATTAATAACTATTATATATCCTATTTATTTTCTTAAGGGTTTAATAATTAAAATCTTCTCCTACTTACTTAAAGATATTAAATAGCTTATTTATTAATAGGTATCTAAATTATTAATAGATTTATTAAAGTTCCTTCTTAGTAAGAAAGAAGGTAATTAATATACTAGTATCTAATATCTAGAATAGATATCTCTATCTTTAAATTACTAGGATCCTAATTAACCCCTAAATTAATATATTAGTAAGATTATTAAATTAAACCTATAGCTTATCTATATCTATAAGAGATATTAAGAATAATATTAGTATTAGGAGGACCTAAAAGACGATTTTACCTAATACTATTTCTAATTAAATAATACCTTAAGATTTTATAGGGTAGAGGCCTCTAAAACTAATTATAGTTTCTAGTATATCTTTAATTTATATTAAAGGTATTACCTTTATTAGTACCTTAACCTAGGGGAGACTAGTATTAGATATTCCCGCTATATTACTATTTAATATAATACCTTTAAAATTATACTTAGTATATCTCTTATTATATAAGAAAACTATATTTCTATTACCTTATTTTACTATATAATCTTCTTTAGTAAAGAAATAATAGATAGCCTTATTTATTAAGATATTAATTATTTCTTTAGAAGAAGGAGGGGTAGAAGATATTATAAAGTAATTTATTATAAAGAATAATAAATATAAGCCTTCTTATTAGTTACTAGGTTTTATTATATTAAATTCTTCTATTTCTATAATATCTCTAGTAACCTAGAAAGTATTAATATTATCCTACTTATTATTACTATTATTACCGCCCCTAATATTATCTTAAATATTACTATTATAGTTATTAATATTAGGAATACCTTTATATATAGCTAAGAAAGCCTAGTAATATCTCCTTATAGGCTTTATTAGGTAGTCCTAGCTAAACTACTTCCTCTTTACTACTTCTTTTTTATCCTTTAGATATTTAGTAGACTAATATCCTTCTTTTTAGTATATAAAATACTTCTTAATATCTATATTAATCCTTTAGTTATTATTTATTTAATTAAGCCTATAGCCCTACTAGTAATAATACCTATCGCCCTAGTTATTACCTTACTAGTATAACTTAGGTCTCTTACTACTCTATTAGTTATTATTATTAATACTAAGTTATTAAAATACCTAATTAATATACTAAACCTTATTAATAGGAGGCTTTATTTATTTAAAAACTATAATTAATTACTAAAGGTTACTAAGGACCTCTTTATATATTAGTAATAGCTTTAATAAGGCTAATATATATATAAATATACCCTATATAGCTATTAATAGAGTTTAATAGAGGTCTTAGTAGCTATTATTACCTATATTAAAGATACCTTAATAGAGGCTTTATATTCTTATTATTATAATTATAAAGGCCTCTTATATTAATTTTTCTTTATATTTTTATATTATCTTCTTTAAGGAAAATTATTATTATTCTTAATAATATTAATTTATTATTATTTATAACTTAAAGTATATTTTAATTTAGCTCTAAAGTATTTAATAGGAGAGACTTTAGTTAGTAAGGTTATTAATATAGTATTCTAGGCTTTAACCTTTTAGTATTAAAGCGAAAGTATATTTATATACCTCCTTAGGTACTTTAAGCCTTCTATATTTATATTATAGCATAGCCACGTTATAAGTGAGAGAATATAGCTATAAGCCTACGATGCTAGGGAGCTAGGAACCTTAGTATTATAAGATAATAGGGGTCTATATATAATAGAGGAGGATATAGCTATAAAGCTATAAGGTCCTTATATAGACTAAGTAAGGGAGATTCTTATTAATAAATAATAAAGTTATATTATTATAATATAGCTATTTATTAAGATCTCTTTTATTACTTCCTTTATACTAGCTACTATTTAATAGGTTATTTATTATTATTATAAAAAAAATAAAAAAACTAATAAAAAGATCTAAAATACCTCTAAGAACTATATATATATAAAAAGCTATTATAACTTCCTTAGAAGTTAGTAGTAAAACTATTATAAATAACTCCTTAGTTTTATTAAAATAAACTAAAGAAAGGTAATAATTATTAGACTATAATATTATTTTATAAACCTTAGTTAATATAAATAATAATTAATTTATATTAATTAATAAAGTTATAAAGATATTACTTTTAAATTATAATAATAAAATAATATTAAAATAAATATATTATAAGTAAAAGGCTAAGAAGAGAAGGAGCCTAATTAAGACGATAGAAAGGGATAAGGATATAAAGCTCTCTAATAAGATACTCTCTAATAATAAAGAAGAAGTACCTTTAAAGTAAGTTTATAATAAGAAATAAGGAAGTAAGATTAATATCTAATATCTTACCTTTAAGGCTAAAAGTATAACTAACTTTTAGATATTTATAATAGATTTAGATATAATCTTTATAATAAGACTTTATAAGTTTATAATAATATAATAATAAGTTATTTATATAAGCTAATATCTTTAGGGTAAATTAAAGTAATAATAAACTTAATAACTAACTAATAATATAAATAATAAATTTATTAAAATATAATTATAAGCTTAATTTAAGAAATAAGTATAATTAGAAATAAGTAATAAGTATATTTATAGCCTTATAATATTTATAGACTTAGATTATATATAATAAGTAAAGAACTAATTATTTAAGTAATTCTTAAGGAAATAAGAAAATAAGGAATTAGAAATAATAAACTAGTTACTAATTAATATATATATTAATTTCTTCTTTAACTAGCTATAACTAGTATTTACTAAGGAGATTTTACTAAATAAGCCTCTAAGCTTATAAAAATAGCTAATAAGCTATAAATATATAATAAACTTATAGAAAACTTAAGAAAACTAAAGAGGCTAAAGTAATAAAAAGAAACTAAGTAGGGGACTATACTAACCCCTATAAGACTATAAAGTTAATAATAATTATACTTAGATATTAAGATAAGATAAGACTATAAGGTTATTATATAATCCTAGTAAACTAGGTTATTAGAATTATAGTAGTATATATAAATAAAAAGATTATACTATACTAAGAAAGGACCTAAATATTAGAATTATAGGCTTATTATATAAGGAATATAAGGTTAATATATATTTAGAAGGGCTAGAACTAGGATATTAGAAGTATAATAAGGACTATTATTAATTTAAATATAAGGCTTTAAATTATATAATATACTAATAATAAGGGTATATTATAGAAAGGTATAATAAGAGGTACTTAACCTAGCTATAGGAATAATAAGAAAAGCGCTAAGAGAATATAAGAGAGTAGTAATAAGATATAACCCTAGCTACTAGACCTAACTAGGAAACCTAGGTAATATATAGGGTATAGGAAAATAGTTATAACTTAATAAAAAATAGTATTCTTATAAGAACTATATACTTATAGTTACTAGGCTATTATATTACTATAAGAGTTATACTAGACTTAGGAAGTAATAGAAATATTATTTATAGTTATATTATAGATATAGTTTAGTTAGAACTACTAGGCTAAGATACTATTATAACTAATAATAAGCCTTTTAAATTACTTAGCTAGCTAAATATAGTTATAAAATTTATAAATAACTAAAGAGTAATAAAGATATAATAAATTTATATTATAGTTATAAACTTAAGAGCTAATAATATATTATTAAGGATATTATAATAATATAATATAGACCTAAATATATTACTTATATATAACTACTAGAACTATTACCTTATTATAAAGAGTATATAGCTTATAAAGAGTATATAAGTATATTATAAAGTAATTATATAAGCTAAATATATATTTATAACTAGTAAAGATAATAAACTATAGGAGTTAGAAGATTAAGAAGATAGTATATTATAGGTTAGATATATTAGGTTAGATAATATTAATAATAACCTAGGTATAGGTAAGATAGGCGCTTAAATATATAGTAAGAAAGCTAAGAAAATACCTCTAAAATATATAAACCTTATAATAGTCTTCTTTAAAGAAGAAGTATTATAATTATTATTACTAGATAAGCTATAATATATAATTAAATTAGAGGATAGTATAGTACTACCTTAGGAACTTATTTACGCGTTTATACTAAAGGAGTTATAAGAACTTTATAACTTTATAATAAAAGTATAAAAAAAGAGATAGATTTAGTAATTAATAAGCCTAGTAAGTATACTTATCTTATTTATATTAAAGAAAGGTAATAAGTTATAGATATATATAGATT
>JAEIJG010001018.1:0-15179 GCA_037289395.1 Beauveria scarabaeidicola
AAGTTAGGCTATTTAAATTCTTAATTTTAATCTTCTAATAGTTATTATATATATCTTTATTAATAAAAAGGGGCTATAGTTTAGGGTATATTTTATAGAAGATATTACTAAGCTCTTAGGTAGGTAGAGCCTTTAGTGAAGATAGGTTTCTCTTAAGCTTCTTTTATTTAGTTATTTAGTAATAAAGAATTAGGTGGCTTAAAGGGTAAAGAGAGGGAGGGTAATTATATATACTATAAGCTATCTTATATATTTACTTACTACCTAAAGTAGTAGTTATTCTAATATTAATTTTAAATATATAATTAACTTTTTAAGAACTAATCTTTTAAAGCCCTAGGGCTTATAAAGGCTAATAATAACCCTTATTATAAATAATTTAATAATATATAGTTATATAGCTATTATTAGGTTAACGCTTACTAGAAGAGCTACTCTTAATAACTATAATGCTATTTAATTAGTAAAAACTTTATAAAAAAGTGAAGAGATTATATAAAGAATTAAAGAGTAGCGCTAGTAATAGTAGTAGAGGAATTTAAGGCTCTTCTAGTATTATTATAATGTTATTTAGGGGGAAAGGAGGCAGGAATAATGATTATAGGTTAATGTGGATAAGAATGTTAAAATTCTAGTTATTTAGGTAATCCTTTTTAGGTATATTACTTTTAGCGTGTATACACGCTAAAATAGAGGTACCGCGCTAGTGCGGGTATAACCGGGGGTACTAGCGGCGCACGTGACACCGCATAAATAGCAAAATAGCACCACATAAATAGTAATACTCTATATTTATTATTATTTTTCCTTTTTATTATATTTTTAAGTAAATTAGCTAGAATTAAGTTATAAAGAGATTTTACTAGTATTATTTAAAGCACTAGCTTAAGTAACTAATTATATAGGTGCCTTAGGTAACCACTAGTTATACCTTAGAAGAGTTATTTACTTTACTTTATTTATAAGTATAGAGGCTATAGTAATATAACTATAGATAGCCTTAATTATATATTAATAGAAGAACAATTATATCACTTGATCAAGACCCCCCCCTATACACCCTGTTCTAATAACTTAGCTCTTAAAAAAAATTAGAACTAATAGAATATGCCTAGTATTAGAATTTTTATAGTAGGGCTTCTAGAGGGCGTGGTCGCCTTATAATAGACTATGGTAATCACTGACTTAGATTTTTATAGTGCTGTTAGTGTTAAGGTTAGAGGGGAAGGCCTGGCTTCTAATTAGTTAAAAGGGAGGACTTAGGTGTAAAAATTCAAAATTCGAGTGCTAAATTTCAGCCCTCAACAACTCGCGCCTTATCTACATGTCCTACTTTCCACACACCCACTACAGCACCATCTTATCCTCGGTCAGCAAGCCCCAGCTGCCGCCACACAAGCACTTTCTCTGCGGCGCCAGCACGTACGTAACGCCTGGTCGATTCGGGGAGACGTCCTCCATGAGCGTCGGGCAGCGTACGCACCGCCTCCACGGCTTCGCCCCCCGCGTGCCACGCCGGAGCTCAACGCGCTTAAACGAATCGTAGTACGGACCGCCGCCGTTACGCGCCGCGCGTGCTGCCAGGCTGGCCTTGTCGTCCTGCACACTTAGCGCCGTAAAGTCGGCAAAGAAGAGCGCGGCCGGGTCTATCTGCGCGCGGACGGGCCCGAGGTCCTCGACAAAGAGCTTCTTGACCAGCGCCATAAAGGCCGGCGGCACGTGCCGGGAGAGGAGCATCACCACCTCCATCTGCGCTTGCGACAACTTGATGCGCATGTCAATCTGCTTGCCCTGCGGCGGGTGACTAGCCTGCCTGAGCAGCGCTGGCAGATACACGGCGTAGACCTGGTTGATGTCGTGGTTCAGCATGTTGAGCACCTTTTCAAACTCGGCCACTGGAACCAGGCTCGAGCTCGTCACCTGCTGCATCCGTTGGTACGCCTGCTGCAGCTGCCCGCTAGGCAGCCGGGCCACGCCCGAGCGCTCCGCCTCGGCTGACTGCTGGCGGTAGAACTCGAGCGCCCTGGCGCTGACGCCGTCCAGGTGCGAGATGCGGCGGCATAGCGCCAATAGGAAGCTGCGCGTGGGTGAGCTCAAGAGCAGATGCAACGCAACGTCGTGGCGCTCCTGCAGGTACTCCGAAGCGGTGCTCAGTTTGCCGTTCAGATTCTGCATAAACTTTTCGTCGTTCAAGAGTTCAAACAGGCAGTCCATAATCCAAGCAAGCAGATCCATGCCCCATTTGAGCTCCCCAGCCAGGGCTTCCACTACCTCTGTGACTCAGTTAGGATGCGTAGGTATAGTGCACACGTTTCGCAAGCAAGAACTTGCCTGGTTCGTCTAATGGAGACATCTTATCCCTCGCTTGTACTGGTGTATTGCTTGCCAATGTCGCAAGAACAACAATCATGCGCACATTCAAGAAAATGTAGGCAAACTTGCCCTGAAAGGTTCGAGGCGCATTCTCTCCTTTAAACCCGAGGCTATTCATGATACTCATGCAGAACTGGAGCGAGGTGTTACGCATGAGTGACTCATGGTGACTCTCCTGTGTATAGTCGACCTGCACCTTGAGCATTTTTATCAGTTCTTGGATCCAGTCCGACGCAAATCTCTTCTTCTCAGCCAGAGGGTGTGCAATAGCCAATAAGTCGTCAAAGTTACTTTGCGTAGCAATGCAAGGTGCGGTAGCAATTGCAAGTCCTGCTACAGTGGCACTGTATGCACTATCGTTATTAGATTCTCCAATATCGCCTTGCGCATACTGGAGCTTTCTCCAACTCAATTTGCCGTCATCGCCCGTTTGGATTATAGAGTACTGCGTAGGCGAAAAGGCAGCTTGGTAGCAGGGCCCGTCTTCTGCGAATGTCCAGCCAGCCGCTGTGAGACTGGTGATTCTTGAATCGTCGGCACTTGTGTAGAGTTCCTCGAATGTGAAGCGGTCTCTGTGCTCAATTGATCCATCTGACATGACAAATATCAGCACCTTACCGTACTGAGAGACTTGCATGCTGATCACAGTCTTGTTAATCGTGATTGGATCCAAACGCTTCAGTCTTGTCGAAACAGGCAGCTCTTGGGTGGTGGACACGCTGTTCCGACGGCTTCTCATTTGTTCGAACGCCCTCTGTATCGATGGCTTCTGCTCAACACATTCCCAGCGATCTATGATTGTCTGCATCATTTCGAAACCTCCGATGCCCGAGGAACGGGCTCGAGCCCCAATAATTAGGGGAGGACCAGGAGTCCCGATACTGGCGACAATGGAAGGCAGAGCTTGCAAGCTTGTAAACTCGGGCAGCGATGGCTCATCGACCATCTGAAGCCAGTCAACAGTGGCGAGATGATCCTCCACTAACGAAGGGTTCAAGCGCGCCGTGAGAGAAAGCTGCGTCCTTTCCTGCACTGCCCCAGGACCAGCCCACTGGATCTCCAACTTCACTACCTTGAGTTTCTTAGTGGCTGTCGTGAGAACAATAATCAGGTATCCTTTGAAAAATTAGCGAATTCCTGCACGTTGAAAGATGCACCAACTCACTCTTATCGGTAGCCAGCGATGCATGTGTTACCAACTCGTCTGAGGAACAGATGCTCTCCAGTTCCATTGTCGTCTCTTCCATTCTGCCATTATTCTGACTCCAGTACATCTTCAACAACCCACTCATGGTGACGCAAAACAGTGCACTTTTTGACGTGTGTGGGTGATGGGGCCCCATTGCCTGGACAAAAGAGTTTTCGTAGTGGTACGAGCTGTTGGGTTGGGCCTTGGTGGCCGGGCCGTATAGAACATGAAATGTTTTCTGGAGCTATTAGACACGCTGTGATGTCCCTGTTTGTATCCCGGTCTTCAACTCACCTGCGATATGGGAGGCACCGGTAGCCAATGACACCCAACGATGGCGTTCATGTCGTCCACGGTATCAGCATCCCACTTGCGATTCGCGAATGGGGCATTCAAGGAGACCGGAAAGTTCATAATCATGACACGACCTGCAGAGTCAAAAATGGCAAGATCGGGAGCCGTAGTAGTGCTCCATTCCAGATGCACGAGAGGATTGGTGACGGTGCCTTTGACGAGATCCGTCGTGGTGGGCTCGCTCATCCCCCAGCTACCATTGGCTGGGTGCGCACGAAGCATGCGCAGCTCCAGGCTCAATCCATCGGGGGTAATGGATGCAATTGTACCTGCCCTAGACCACGCGATTGTCCTGTGAATCTGTTAGATGGGCGCCGCCAATGGTACAACGGTGTGGGATGACACATGCTGGCAGCAACCGCGGGCCCGTAGGTCATCCAGCCGTTGATGAAGATGTCGGCCCTGCGTCTTGGAAGGCAGGGATAGAGGCACCTCGTCGCCAAAGAGGTCGTCCACGCCGCCGAGGCCGACAGACATGGCCGTGTCCAGCATCATCGGCATATCTTCCGCCGTCGTCATTGAGAATCAGTCGTAGGTTCGAAAGACGTTTTGCAAGTTCTTCCCCATCTTCTTTTCAGCACAAACTGGGTGTATATAAAGCTGTACTTTGTTAGAAAGACACGCAGATATCAAGTTTTTGATAAATTGATGAGACAAAGGTTTAAGGTGAGATGGGTACACGGTCGATGAAGGGTTGGTCCTGGTGCGACTTGCCGAATGCGCGCGCACCACCAAACGCCGGCAAAACCGCGGGTGGCTGGCCGTCTCTGATAACCAGCCAAACTTACCCGGTGGAATAATAAATCCACAAATCTTGCCAGCACCGCCAAAGTAACAAGTGGACTATTTTTTATTTTTTGTGTTTTGTTTTTTGTTTTTTAAGTTTATCCGCGGCCTTGTACCTTATTCTTTTTCCAGGTGATAAGCTTCTATCGTTGCTGGAGTGATAAATACATACCTACAAGTGGGGTGTGTCATCAGGCGGAGGCAGTGGTGGCCAGACCCCGAAGTTATCCTTGAAACCAGTCAAATAAACGAAGATATTGATATGCTTAGTTATAAAACACTCGCTACTGGTCCTAGATTGTATTTATGTCGCGTAAATGCGTTCGTTGCCTAAAGATGCGACTTATAGGCACGACTTGTTAGCTAGAGTAGCTACTACGGCGCGTACCTATGATATCAACGCCACTGGAAGGCAGAATAGCTCTGAATAAGCCGCTATCGTGACATTGATGGGAACAATTTCGACAGCGGCTGACAATGGTCAGGTTTTATTTTAAACTATTAGTCCTTTCTTTGCTAGCTATGCCAGTTTGTAGATACCAGGAACCCTTGGCCCACACACAGTATTGGTTTATTTTGGGCTGGCTACCCCTTGCTCCTGCACAAGGAAAAAAGAGAAAAAGGTTCGTGAAAGAATATTGATTTATAACTTCTGTAGGAGCTGAACGAACGAGGTTGATTTCAGCGTCAAGGTGCGTTAGGTTCGGTTGTCGGCTGGTCCGCGCCCTTCTTTCTCTCGAGGCCCAACCTTGAGGATCTTGCCACCATCTCCGCTCTCTTTAATCAAATATTAGCTGTAGGGTCTTCGTCTTGTTTCTCATCAGCACCCAAATTATTATAGTACCCTCATTTTCATTGATAGGGGGCTTCGTTACTGCCATTCGAAGAAGTGCTCGTGCGTGTGCAGGCCATGTCCGATTCGCATGCACAATGCGCATCTCAAACCGAATCCTACCCAGCTGAATGGGCTTCTCGGCCAGTCATCGCGGATAAGATCGTACCGCCGCACAAAGACAATGTCAGAATAGCGATGCATGCAGAACTTTTGCAATGACTACGTTGTGGTCAGAGCTCCGGTCTTCTGCCACTTGACCATGGCGCACCATCCGTCACAAAAATTGATGACCAAGTAGACAAAATACTCCTCACCGTGTACAGAAACCATCACGTCAGAGGAAAATCAACACAAGATGCACCTGGTGAGACATTGGGGCAAAGCATTTGTTGACTCTATTTGCTGTTGTGAAGTTTGAATCACCCCCAGCCCGGCCATTCAGAACTCTACATTTAGAAAAATAAGACCTGGACAGTCATGTCATCTCTCACACTTCGCGAAAATGGTGGTCGGTAGGCGAGACTCGCTCTCAGAAGCTCTCGATGGTTGGCACCACACGCGTTGCGCAAAAGATGAACCGCGGCGTTGTCGAGATCCTCAATGACGGCCCTTTCCTGTCGAAACCTGACGTCAAACTCGTTCCAGCGCTCGAGGAAGTCGAAGCCCGCAGGGTAATCTGCTTCCGCTTGCGGCTCCTTCTTCCACCATGCCGTCTCTGGCGTGAGCTTCAACTTCATCTTCATCTCCTCTAGGCTGCTCTCCGGCTGGGCCTCCAGCCATCGCACCACAAGATCCAGCGCCTCGTAGTTTTCAAAGTTCTCCCATATGCCGTCGGATGCCAGGATGAGGAAAGCCGGATGCTCGGCCTCTAGCTTCGTGATGGTCACCACAGGTTTGGCGATGAGGTACGGCGGGGTGGGAATTTCCTCCTTTTCCTTCGGTCCGCAGTGGAGGAACCTTTTGCCAAACTCCAGTTGGTCCTCATGTGATGATTTCCATCGAAAGTTTCCAAAGGCACGAGAAATTGCCATACCCAAAACCCTATTGCCCTTTGTAATAATTTCCTCGTTTGGATGCTCCTCTTGAAGTCTGGCTAACTCTGACTCGTTTTCACCGTTTTGGTCTTTGGAGAGGGCCAACGCGCGCCACATACCATCGGCAGTCTGCCGTCCGAGAACAGCTCTCGAGTCACCCGTGCAAGCTGTGTATATGGTCTTGGTGTTGGGGTTGTATAGCACGAGCAGGGCACATGACCCAGCCATGGCAACCTCCATGTAGGGCACCTTGTGCTCGAGGGCCATGTCCTTGTTTCGTGCGCAGTCGGCATAGCCCCTGATAATGGAGTCGTCAAGCTCCTCGAAGGCTGTTTCGATAGCGTGCTGGATAGATTGGTCGGTACGTGATTGACGCTGGAGTTTGTTTAGTTCGGCTTGAACAGCTTTCAGCAACTCGTTCTCGAGATGGTCTGCAGTTTGCCACCCATTATGACCATCGAAGATTGTGCTACCAACCCAGATCTCGCCTTCCCAGAGAGTGAATGACTGAGAAAGATTATAGCGGTCCTCACATGGATTGTTGGAGGGTAGTTGTGCAGCATCGGCTCTTTTGACGCCGAAAGCATCCAGAGAGACTGAGTGTGCATCTCGAGAGAGCATTTGCCTCACGTCATCATCGGAATGTTGCAATCCAGAAGTCATTGTATTATTTGCGTGGGAAGATGGAGGGTCTGGAGGAGTTTGTGGTGAACATGCTGTTTAGGTCAAAGAATATTGAGGGGTGGAAATTTGTGACGTGAGGCGGTGGTGTCTGTGTAACGTCGACTCTTCATATGTTTATGTAGCGTTGAAGAACCACGGTAGCACTTACGAAAGCGCTCTACAGCCCGATTCATATGATTCACTGGTTGTCTTGTTACACACCCATTCATATATAAATACTGATTTCCTGATCTCTGTTATGCCCGCTTTCTCTTTCCTCCAACACTTCAAGAACATTCTTCGTCCAGCTGATCCAGTAAGCTAGGGTCCGCTACGATTGTTTTTAGCATAAAGCGCTTCTTATTTATCTCCTTGTCGAAGAGATCTACTCCACACGGCAATATGCCAAGCGCTGAAGGACCAAGAACACCTTCGCCTGAACCTGCGCCTGAGCCAACTACTCCTCCACCGGCTCCGCAGAAGCCGAGGGCAGGCCCGGATTAAGTACTTGGGTGAAGAGCTCAAAACATTCTGTTGCGTTCCTCCAAGATTGCTATAGAAAAGAGAATGAAAAAAAAAGCCAGAGCAGCAAGTTAAGACACAAGTCAATAAGCCGAGACGCTGCGCGTTCGCCTTCGGTACCTCAGTTAGAACTGGAGAATTTGAGGATGGATGAGAGAACATCGAGATTATATTAGCTGCAATTCAATTTTGTCTATCAACAGACACGACTGTGCGTGGCCGATGCAGACCGAGTGCGTTGGCTCACTCTCACACGTACAAAAGCTGGCCGACGACGTATATCTTCTGCATTTGCGCTAGACAAATTATGCCCTAGTTGTCAGCGACAATTGTCGGCTAAAACAATTGGATGCTCGTATGCATAGCTAGTGAGCTAAAGAGGCAGTTGCATCTGATTAAACGAATCCGGCGATGAAAACTCGCAGGTTCATGGTGCTGCGCTATGCCACCTCTTACTTTTCGAGATGTCGCAGTTGTTCAGATAGCATTCGATATTGAATTGCTTCCGTCCGAGGTCTGAAGATATACCTGACACAGTCAGTTTGAATATTCCGTATCCCCTGCAACCGCTGTACCAGCGCATGACTTGCGATAATGTGCCCTGGTTCTCGTCGTATGTAGCTCTAGCGCAACGCGAAGACCCAGATAATCAGCATAAGATGTGAGCGAAGGATTTTTCTGGGCAAGCCGGTGCTCGCATGTAGCAAAGATTAGGCCTAGGTTTCCATAATATTTGATGCAATGTCACGCGATAGCCCGACTACCAGTGTAACTTTGTAACACCGTTTTAAGCCACCCGAAGGTGCGTCACTGCTGTGATGACGAGCACTGTCCCGTGAAAATGCGTCTCGGTACGCTGGCGAAGCTGGCGATGCTGGCATGAGTGCCGGGATCGGTGATATCAACTCTTCTCTTGGCTTTACTCGGGTTACAATTTGCAATTACAATGGCCGGCGAGCCCGAGCATGCGGGTGGCGGTCTTGCCACGTCGAGCGACAGCCCAACGCATTGGCTGTTAATAATAACAAGCAAAGAACAAGCCGCACCCACATCATTCCTGGGGAGCCCCGAATTTTATGAGCGCTGAATTTTGCAAAGTACAGTATAACCAGGGTTGGAAAAGAATCAGTGACTATTTTAATAACTAGTGAGTAACTGGAAAAGTGGGGCTGACTAAATAAATTTAGTTAGTGGCTAGTAGTTAATAGTTACACTAATTATAACTAAAATTAGTTATAACTACTAGTAATTAACTTAAGTTATTTAGTTATTAAGTTACTTTTAGGACTCTAAATAAATAAATAAATAAAAATAACGAAAAGTAATTACTTTAATATAATTAATTATAACACCTTTATAAGCGAGAAATAGCATATAACCGTATTAAGCCTAACTTAGTAATAAAATTAAAAAATAATATATTAAATATTAAAAAGCACCTAAATCTACCCCTAAATAAGACTAGCTTAAGGCTATTATATTAAGAGTAATTAAGGTAAAAGAATTATTATTATTTATTTATACTAATTAGACTATATATCTATCTAGTCCTATTATTATTTATAAGTAAAGGAAAAACTAGAGCCCCTAGAGGAAAACCCTTACTTCTTTCTAATTACTTTAGTCCTATATTAGTTTCTAGTAGGGTCTTATAAAGCCCCTCTTCTTAATTAAATTTCTTAGGGGGGGGGTATTAGCTAGGCCACTAGTTTAGGTCTAGGTTAGGCCCTTAGTTATAAGTTAACACTCCTAGCTTTATCCTCTAGTTTAGTCCTAAGGGCGCCTTAAGGGTATAGGGGGGGCTTAATTTTACCCTTCCTAGCTAATCTAGGTTTAAGAAAAAGAGTATTCTATTAGGGCTAAGTTATCCCCTAGTAGGTATCTCTTTATCTTTATAGTAGCTTAGTTAGTACTTCTTATCTCTAGTATACTTCCTTATATACTTATAATAGCTATATTTATATTTATTATTATTCTATAAATACTATATAAATACACTTAGTAACTTATATATTAGGTTTACCCTAGGGTTATACTAGCTACTATATTATCTCTATATATCCTCTTATAATTAATATAATAACTACTTATTAGTCTCTACCTAGCTAATTTATTATTACTACTAGCTAGCTAGTAAAGATAAAAGAGGCCTAATTCCTTAATTCTTAGCTTCTTTTCTTTCTTTTAATAACTATATTAATTATATATCTCCTTTCTTCTTATTTACACTTTTCCCCTACTATCCCTATATATTATCTAGCTATACTTATAACACCCCTTATTTATAGATTTAAGTTAACTATATATAAGAAGCTTTATATTACTACTAACGCCCTTAAGTAAGTAAACTATTCCCCTTAACCTAGCCTAAGCTAGCCCTAACCCTTATCTTAACCTTAGTAAGATTTTTACTAACTAATCTATACCCCCCCCTACCTCTTATTATAGTAAGTAATTTCCTCCCCTTATTAGCCTTAGTTTAGTATTTAATTAATATAGCCTTATTATTACCTTATTACTAAGATCTCTAAAGGAGATAAGGTCTTACCTTAAGATAACCCTAAGCCTATATAAGGTAACCTTTAGGTTATCTCTTATAACTATTATATTAATTAAATAAAAGATTCTAGTAAGTTAACTTATTTCTAACTTACCTATATATACTATCTCTAACTTAACTCTAATTTATCTTTATTAACTATTTTAGTTAATATTAGTTTATATATTAAGTATATATAGATAAAGTAATATTACTCTTATATAAGTCCTCTTTAATCTTAAGTTAATCCCAATAATTAATAATAATAAATACTACCTATAGTTAAACTAAGTATAACTACTATCTAGGGTTAACTATAAGACTACCTTATAATTACCCTAAAGGTAATCCTAGCTAACCTTACCTTTAGGTAGTTAATACTAGCTATATCTTAGGCCTATTATAATACTAGTAGTATTACTACTAAGGAGGCCTAGGACTAGGCCCGCACTATTAGAGGGGTTTACCCCTCTATTACTATTACTACTATACTTATTATACCCCCTACTACTACTATGCCCCCTACCCTTACTACTAACCCTATAGGCCCTAGTTAGCCCTTTACTATAGTTAACTAGGCCTTACTCTCTAATATCTTATTAGAGCTATATTATATCTCCTACTAGTTAGGAGTTTTAGTAGACGCTACTATCTACACTAACCCTACCCTAGCCCTTAGCCTAGCCCCCGCCGCCCCTATAGACACGCTTATTATACTTATTAACCCCACCCCCACACTTACTACGCCTATAGCCCCTATCACACCTACTATAGCTCCTAGTAGTATCTAAGGGCTAGCTATTAACCTAGGCTTAGATAATAATAAGAGTCTTATAACCCTAGAGTAGCCTTATCTTATAGTTACTTAAGGCCTAAGTAAGTTTTTCTTTTTTATTTTTTTAATAATAAAACTAATATTTAGCTTAATTAGCTTTATTTTAGCCTTAATATAGCTTTTACTTTAGTTTATTTTATTAATAATAATTAATTCTTTTATATTTAATTTTTCTTTACCTTAGCTTTTACTTAGCCTTAATTATAAGCTAATATTTATATATATTAACTATCTTTCTTTATAAACTTACTTTATTATCTTTTTACTTTTAACTAAATTATTAAGGGTATAAAGGATATTATATTATTTTTATAATAATATTACTTTAAGGATATTATCCTTTTTTATTAGTTTATATTAAAGTAATATATAATAAATATCTTCTAAGCTATTTTAATATTAATATACTCCTAACTTATAGCTAAAGATATAATACTTATAAAAAAAGGTATTTAGTCTAATTTTACTTATCCTAAGTTATATTATAATAAAGTTAATATAGTATAAAGAGTATAAGATTAGGGCTACTTTAGCCTTATATCTAAGTTATAGTAACTTATATATTAAAAAGAGTATAAGGTGTCTTACCCTTCTTTAATTCTTAGTTTTTTCTTATTCTTATTTTATTTATTACTTTTAGTTTACTTACTTATTAAGTATATATTAGTCTTTTTCTAAGACCCCTTTACTTATTTTTAGTAGACTATTATAAAGCCTTTATATTAGTAAGGTAATTTACCTTTTATAACTTCTTTATAATAGTATAAGAGAGGTTACTTAAGTAGTTATATAGTAGAACTAGGCTATAGCCTTATTAGCTTTTTATTAGTTTAAGGTCTTATTTTTCTTTATTAATAAATAAATATCTATTAAGAAGACTTAAAGTTTTATCTTAATATAATAAATAAGGGTTATTTTAAAGACTCCCTTAATAACTTATAAGTACCTTACTTATAGTTTATAGAGGGGCCTTACTAGGCCTTTTATAAGCCTACTTCCTAAGTAGTACTATATTATAGCTTTAAATAATATAATTAGATAAATATCTTAGAGGTAAATATCTCTTACCTCCTAGACTTAGGGGCCTTATAATTTCCTTATAATCACTTATAAGGCCTAAAATACTAACTTTACCTTACCTAATACTACCTTAATTTACTTTCCTTATCTAAGCCTTATAAAGAGAACTATACTAAGTAAATATATACTTATAAATAACTTAATTATTTTACTTTTAAGTATAAGAGGTCTTAGGTTTAATATATATTTATATTAGAAGTATATTAATTTAAATTTTAGTATTAAGAAGCTAAGGTAATAAGTTTAAGATTACTCTTAATAAATTAACTAAGTAGTCTTAAGCTTATACTTTATCTTACTATAGTTCTTCTTTATATATAAGAAATTTATATTATCTATAAACCTAATAGTCTATAGGCCTAAAGCTATCTTAAGGGCTTTATAAAATAAGTTTATAAATAAGATAAAGAGAATTAGGGATAATAGTAAGCCTTAGGGTATACTTCTTTATAATAAGTATTTCTTTATTAGGCTATTATTAATATAAAGCTAGGTTATCTTATTATTAAAAAAGGATTATATTAAATTTAAGATTTACTCTAGGTATTTAAGATATTAAAGCTCTTAAATAAGTAAATAGTAGTCTATATTATTAAATATACTAATAATATCTAGTTATAAGAGTAATATAGCTTTACCTTAGGCCTAGGCTACTAAGATTAACTTTACTACTAGTAAGATTATTATCTTTATTAACCTCTTTCTCTTATTACCTATCTATCTCTTTAAGAGGAGCTAGTATATTTCTACTATAACTATAATATATATAGCTAGGATCTTCTTAAGTAGTTTTCTTATTATATTTAGGAGGGTTATTAGTTACTAGCCCCTTACTATTTAGAGCTCCTCTAGGGATTTTCTTAACTTCTAAAGTATAATTATAATACTAATATAGTACTAGGCTAGGAAATACCTAGACTCTAGAGATATATTAAATAATTTAGCTAGTATCTAGTAAATAAGAGGGCTAAGGGCTTTTAGTAAGCTATATAAGACCCTATCTAGACCTAGTGTATTCTAGGTAAAGTAGCTTTATAGGGTATCTTTTACTTTCTCTTTTATAATTTATATTAAGACCTTAGCTATATCTTATAATAAGTAAATTACTAGGTATTCTTTACTTAGGTCTAGACTAAGGTTACTCTTTATAAGGGGGGGAAAGAACTTTTTTATAAAGACCTTTACTTTTTCTTCTCTTATCTATACTAATAACCTCTAGTCTAATTAGGCTAGTACTAAGATTATATCTACTATATATCTTACTATATATCTCTTAGCCT
The DNA here is from genome assembly GCA_037289395.1 of Beauveria scarabaeidicola. Lineage (NCBI taxonomy): Eukaryota > Fungi > Ascomycota > Sordariomycetes > Hypocreales > Cordycipitaceae > Beauveria > Beauveria scarabaeidicola. The sequence goes on from JAEIJG010001018.1 coordinate 13,491, forward strand.
ACTAGTATTACCTTTATAAAGCTAGGGTATCTTTTAATAAGTCTAGGTAAGTTCTTTAGGCTATTTATTATACCTTAGCTAAGGCTTAGGCCTAGGCCTTTCTTATTATATTTACTATATCTTAATTAACTTAGTTTTTAGATCTTAAGGCCTTTTACTAGGCTTATCTTATCTTTATTATTACTCCCCTTATTAACTTTAACTACTAGGCTAGTTATTAGTCCTAAGGTAGTCTTATCTTAAGGATAGCCTTCCTAATAATATCTTTAAGTACTAAAGTAAGTTAACTATATATTACTTTTATTTATAAAGAATTAAATATTAATAACTTAACTATAGTTAAGAGCTAGGCTATTACCTCTACTAATATAATATTCTTATTAATCTTACCTTATCTCTTTACTCTAGGGGTTACCTCTACTTAGAGTGCTTAAAGTTCTAGTAGCTATAAGGAGTAGTCTAAGCTATATAGGTCCTAGTCTAAGGATATATATTAAGGTCTTAATAATAAAGAGGCCTAGAGGAGGTCTAAAGTACTTATATAGTAATTATATCTATATTATATTACTATTCCTAGTAAGGTAACTAAAGTAGTCTTAGTATAAGTTAAGGCCTTAATTATCTTATTAATATATAATAATTTCCTTTTATATAAGTCCTAGGATAGGTGGTAAAGGTTTAAATCTCTTACTATAGCTCTTAGGACTCTTAGCACTAGTAGTATATTACCTATAAGTTAGCCTAGGTCTATATTAGGCTCTAAGTAGAGGTTTATAAGGATAAAAGGACTTTTATAGAATTAAATATAATATATATTATCTTTTACTATTCCTTCTTAGGTAGATTTATTAATTCTTTTATAGATATAGGTTACTATCTACCTACCCCCTTAGAGGCGCTAGTATAGTACTAATATAAGGGTAAGTAAGGGGCCACTTAGTAATACTTTCTAAATTATTATAATATCTAGGCTATTCTCTTAGTAAAAGGCTAGTTATATATTATTATTATCTTTATAAATATTCTAAGAAAGAATCTTTATTTATTTATTTAAGTAAGGCTAGCTTAGTTATAATTATATCTTAACTTAATTCTAAGGTTATAAGTAATAGTAAGAGAGGGGGGAGGAGGTTCTTACTCTTAGTTAGTAGGGTAGGGGCTAATAATAAGAAGTCTAGGGTCTAGCTCTTACCTAACCTAAGGGCTAGTATTACTCTCTAGAGGATTCTAGTTAGTGATACTAGTATAGGTGTTGAAAGTAGGTTATCTATAGGGACTCTACATAAGCTACCGAGTTTAGCAGCGTTGTTAGAGACCTCTGTGGAGCTACTGAAGGCGCTAAGGGGGCGCTAAAACTACAGTGAGACCACTAAACCCACCAGGGGGCTATCATAGCCCTTATAGGGCTACTAGGGCTACTAAAATAGCTAAAACCACACTAAGGCTATACTAAAACTTAAAGGGTAACTATATTAGCTAATATCCTATATATAATAGGATATAAGAGGAGGATTTTAGATTTAATAGAGTTTTTTCTAAGTATTACTTTTATCTCTTTTTCTCTATAAATAACTATAATTCTTCCTAAATAGAAGATAGAATAATAAGGTTAATAATATAGTCTTTTATTAACTACTTCTCTATACTACTCTCTTCTATCTAAATCTATCTCTACCTATAATCTTACTT